>JAASFI010000367.1:0-31715 GCA_023333705.1 Globisporangium viniferum
GAGACGGCTCAGACTGACCAGCTCATCACGGAGAATATTCCCGTCCCAAATTCTCCTGGCGAAAGTTCTCACAAGCGGAGAAAATTCGCAAAACGTGATAAATTTTCATGGGTGCGGAGACTTTTTACAGCCACAGTACCTGATCCACTCGTGTTTGCGTGGAGTGGCAATTGCAGCTGGTCGAATGGCCCGGCTATGTACGAAATAGTCAGATCTCCCAGTTGGACTGAAATTCGAGGGCTAGGTGTAGAGATACTATAACCTCTTTCATTGGCTGAAATGATTGCTTTCATTGCTTATGATTAGCTAAAAATGCTGGCGATCTTGCCTGGAATCAGAGTGCTTGATTGGAATCAGAATGCTTTGAAGAACAAGAAATACATATTGCGACAGCTGCTGATGCCGCGTGGGCGGCTGTGAGTGGCGGAATGGAGCGGACATGGCGCATGCGCCAACGTGGTGGCTCTTCTACTGCACTGCGCTAGGCTGCCTGCCTTCTGCCTTCGAGCCACAGTCTATTAGTCAATCGCCCAGCCACTACGCTTCTCTCGGACGCACGCGCGAGCATGCCCAGAGGATGCAGAGCGTGTACGCCGCGCGATGGCTACTCCACTTCCTGGCGGTGCTGCTCGCGGTCGCCGCCATGGCCAGTCAGTCCTGGGACGTCATCGACCTCCATCTGCCACGAGCAATAACAGCAGCGCGCAGCATCAACACGACCACTGTCATCAGTGTCAACAACAGCAACAGCAACAGCAACACCAGCACCAGTGCCCCAGGACTCATCCAGAACGGCTCCGAGCCAGCAGCAGCACTCCAGTCTCACTTTCGTATCGAGAAGGTGACGTTCGCACCGGGGCGCTACTGCTTCCACCGCAGGAACGCAACGCGCGAGTGCCACGAGTACGCGTTCCTGCTGAACCGCATCGGCTCCAGCTCCAGTTCCAGCTCCAGGTCATCATCACCAGCCAACGGCCAGGTGTCCATCCATGCTGCGAGCGAGCAGGAGATCCGCAAGGCTGCAGCCGCAGCTGGCAACAAGAAGCAAGACGCCGAGCGCGAGCGCATCGACCGCGTGCTGAGCAGCTGGTGCATGATTCAGGAGGACGGCTCGTGGTTCGTGCAGGGCGCCGAGAGCATGCTGTGTCTCGTGGTGCTGGACATCAGTCTCTACACGATGGTCTTCTGGGTGCTCTTCGGCTCACTGGCCACGCTCCTCTCGCTCGCTGGGTGTCTCTGGCCCGTGTTTACAGGTCCGATCGAACCGGCCACGGCGTTCTGCAGCTACACGAGCGCGACGCTCGGCTTCTTCCTGCTGGTCGAGTGGTGGGGCTACGGCGCTTATTTCATTGATAGCAAGTACCTCCGGTCGCTGGCGCTCGCGTGGCGCTACGGCAGCGCGTTCAAGATGCTCGGCGGCTCCGTGCTGCTCTCGATGGTCGCGGCGCGGATCACGCTGCGCCTCTCCATCAGCTCGCGCGCCAACTACGCGCAGCTGGTCGCCGCGCCGCCGTCTTCTTCGTCTTCTTCTGAGCTGTCGACACCTTCGAACCAAACTGACGGAGTGGCGATGTCGCCTTCGGTATCACTGGGACGGCCAAACGAGTGCCAGGACGACGACAACTCCGATCCGCTGCAGTGTCCAGCGAACTACCACGTGTAAAGTGTGTCTGTGTGGTGTATTAGAGATAATTCGAAAGCATGAATTAAAGTATTGAATGAAGTTTAAAGCGAGTCTAAAACGAGGTCTTGTCTGGTTCAAAGTGAACCAAATGCGCTTGAAAGAAAGCGACGTAATTGATTGCCCATACACATACACAACACACACACACACAAGCAGACTTCCAAACGGCGATCATGGCCACCAAAGAAAGAAAGAAAAGGCGAAGAGTGGCAGGCAGCCCACGAGCTGGAGACGCCGCGGCTCGTGTGGTTCCACGTCGTCGACCCGAGAGGCAACGCCCTCGCCAAGCAGGGAGACGTCGTGCGGCTCGAAAAGGCTGACGCGCTCATGCGATTCTCGATTTCCACGACGCACTGAAAACCCGGTTTGCACACACGTAACTAGTGTCTGCTCCTCCGACGTCCGAGTACTACCTGGTCTATGTAAACAGCGAGGTCTTCGATAGAGGTCGAGCTCCTCTTCAAGGGGACATGGAGATTGGGGGCTACTTGTGGCTCGAGTCTCAAGAGTGGATTCCTCGTGGTGCTTCCATACGCGGCGCGCTGCTGAGCAAGATCTGGGACCACGCGATGTCGTCACGCGGTAGATTCGCGCTGATGGTGCCGCGGGGCTCGGACAAGGCGACGACACTGTCGCTCGTTGCGCACCTCCTTGACGAGTACCACGCGATGAACGACGTCCCAGTCTCCCTTGTCCCTGGTAGCCCAGCATCCGAATCATCCGCCCAGGAGTGTGGCTGCCATGCAACATCCGCTTCCTTATCTGCGCAACAACGTACGCGCTGCCAGGCGGACCTAACGGGATGCCGCACATCCTCCGCAGGTTCTTTCGGTTCACCAAGGACGAGTTCGTGCTGAGCGAGGCCGAGGCGCGCGCGTTTCTCGCATTGGGCGATGGTGTGGGGGCTCCCAGAAAATAGACTGCGCATGCGCTAGTTTACGCAGTTTGTGGTTCGCGAATGCAATGAACTCCCCGGTGCGTTGCGAGCTCCCGTGGACGCGGTGGTATCTCGCTTCGGAGGACAACTAGAAGACGAAGAGGAGGACAATGTCTCGGAGGCGGACGTGGTCAACTACTACCTCTCGAACGGTACTCCAGCAGCAGCACGTGGCTCTTTCCCCCAAGTGTGTGGTGGTCGGTGCCACGAACCCGTCGAGTCTCCAGTCACTCGTGACGTGTTCTACCTGCTGGATGGAGACCTCCAGTGGGATGTTGAGGTGCGCGTGAATGATGGCGAGAAGGAACCTGAGAGTGGGGATGATACTGATAGCAACGAGGAGGAGTCCGCTTCGTGCTTTGGGCTCCGTGCTTTGAGCTCCAGTGGCAAGTACGCTGTGCTCGGCGCGAGCGAGTACGTGGTCGTTGAGATACGATGTCGCAGACGCGCAAGTGCGGTACTCTCAGACGAGTATTCCCGGAATCGCCACCGCAAGCCGGAGCTCGTGGGCGGTGCTGTTTGAACGCGACTTCTCGCCGTGCGAGTGCGTCTTTGGCACGGAGGATGGAGCTACGAAACGATCACGAGCGAATCGCTTTGCAGCCGCGAGGGCTCCTGTTACCTCTGGTTTGTTGGTGGTGGGGGTAATTATTACCAGTATTAACCATTTGATTTTTCACTTTGGAGGTGGAATATCTGTTCAGTACTGAGAGGAGCCCAAAAATCCACATTTTTCAGGACAGACAGAAGCGAGAGAGAGAGCTTTTGCAAGCAGAGCGCAATAAACGGACGAATGGAATCTGAACTCAACGGCAGCCTTTGTGTTGGTGGTGGTGAGCAGCAATCGCTATTGCAAACCATCTCAACAACAGCTATTTATTAATTATGTGTCGAACGGCTCTTGCAGGTCTTCGCTTCAGACGCTATCGTGACGCACGAATTTTGATGGACAGATGGATACAGGCGATGACAGATGGATATTTTCATGTTTGTGGAAAATGGAATGGATATTTGGGATGTTTTTCCGAAATCATGCACTGAATCAAGATACCTGTTTATCATTGCTAAAAGACATACATTCTATTTTTACCATACACAAACAAGAACAATAGGTAAAATGCACATGCCTATATTTGTACAAAATGAATCGGCTTCACCGATGAACCTGTTATGCGAGGTGAAACATGTCACTGGGTTCAAAAATGTCCACCAACCAAACTGTAATTTTGACATCAGCATGAAAATCTACCTGCTGGTGCTGACAGTAACCCCCAGTCTCTCTCTCTCTCTCACACACACACACACGCACATGAGCAAAAGCCTAGAACGCACCACTCTGTATGGCTTCGTCGTGTGAGAGATAGATAGAGAGAGAGGCTGGGAATGGAAGTCAAACTCTCTCCATGACAAAATCCAGCCCTGCTGTCTGCTGAGATCAGAAGAGTTTTAAGGGTTGTCACCCCATTAATCCAAAGTCTGTTCGCTATGCGACCAATTTCTATCGCTCTCCTTACCACCCAACTAGCCACTTGACCATCCCCCACAGTTGTCTCTTCATTCCCAAATTTGCCAACCTCCGACCAACCAACTAACTTGGCCAGTCCCAGTCGAACCAGCCTACCTACCTACCTACCACCCCTCGATTCTCTTCAGCTTCCAGTATGCGTCATCAGTCTCAAGCTCACCACTTCCTGGCGCTAATCGCCTCAGTTCTCCTTACCATCCAAGTCCTCTCAGCAACTCCAGTGCACAGTGCAGACCTACCCAGTGCTACTCCCACAACCACCAGCGACTCGGTCAAGTCGATCTTCGACTCGGTTGATGGCGTCACCTTCGGCGGCGCGGTGCTCGCCGTGTGCGCGATGCTCGGTGGCGTCACGATGTGCCTCGCGGGCTTCAAGCTCTTCCGCCCGACACTCTTCGCGCTGGGCTTCACCGCCGGCGGCACGCTACTCGCGCTCATCGCCGAGAAGGTCTTTGCAAGCCAGTCGTGGCTGCTCACCGCGTCCTGGATCGCGTTTATCGTCGGCGGGCTACTCGGCGGCTTCTTGGTCACCTCCATTTACTCGACGGGCATCTTTCTCGCTGGCGCCATAAGCGGCGTGCTGCTCGCCGCGATGATCAACACGTCGTTCGGATACAAAATGTACCCGAGTAACCCGGAGATCGCGCTGATCATCCTCGCCGTGGTGTTTGGCATCCTCGGCGGCGTGCTGGCCATGCGCCTCGAGAAGCCCGTGCTGGTCATCGCGACGAGCTTTGTCGGCGCCGGGTTGCTCGTCTGGGGCGTCGGGTATTTCGCCGGCGAGTACCCGAGCGCCACGGACCTCCAGCGCTACCGCACTAGCACCAGTATTGAGGACGACGACTGGGAGTACCACATCCCGAGCGCCTGGTGGGTCTACCTGTGCGGCACACTGCTGATCGCCTGCGCAGGCGTGCTGGTCCAGTTCAAGCTCACTGGACGAGGTCTTGGCCGTGCTGGTGATCACGATAACAACGGAAGCGCGCTCGAGGCAAACGCGGTGCCTCCTCGCAAGCGAGTGGTCATGTTTGCGCGCCGCGACGTGATCGAAGAGGAGGACCTGGGTACCCCAAAGACGAGCGACTCGCGCTCCGGGTACGCCATCGCCCAGGTGTAGTAGTAGAGTTCCTTCCCTTGTGTACCATAACAACAACAAATAAATATGATAAGCACTACGCTGATGGAGAGCTCCGTTAGTCTCTTCTGAACACTTTGTTTGAACTATTTCCTCTCTACTATGATGTGCTATCCTATCACTTTGTTTGTCTACTTCGCTAGCCACCATGGCGGTCATAGGTGCCTGGCCTGGGTGTCCCACCTCTCACGCGCGCGAGTCTTCTCGCGACCACGAGCGAGTAATCCTCGCCGCTGTCCATCGGGAAACGCGACGACGTCGGATATACGAGCGCAGCGCTCGCCTCCGGGTGCAACGGAGCGCTCGCGGATCCGAAAGCCGCGCTGAAGCTGCTGTTGTTAGGAGACTCGGGACCAAAGCTGAACTTGGACGACGATCCGAATGGCGCGAAGTGCTCTTTATGCTGCTGCTTGCGGATGTTGTGCAACGCGCGCTCCTGTTGGTGTAGCTGGAGCTTCAGGCTCGCGCGATTTCGGCTCCTGGCGTTCGCTGACGCTGCACGTACGGTCTTTGGTCGCTGGGGTGGAGCTGCTGCTGGTGCGTTGGCTTTCACCGGTGTTGCTGGTATTGGTGCGGTTCTTGTAGGCTTTGCTCGGTTGCTGTTATCGGTGCTTTGCTGCTGTGGCGAAGCATTGCTGTTGTTGCTCGTAGCAGGGACGATAGATCCCGACGTGAAGGTCACCTTTCGAGCAGAGAACGCGGTGTGCAACGTGCGTCCAAAGGCGCTCTTGGGTCTCAGTGGGAGCTCACTTGGCGCCTCTGGATCTGCTGGATTGTATCCATTCTGGGGCTTGGCTTGGAGCTTTGGACTCGCTGTCCTATTGGCTTTTGTAGCAGACACTGGTACTGGACTTCGCTCTTCGTCTTCCTTGGTACTGCTGCTGTTACTAGCTTGTACCTGGAACCTTGGCGCGTTCCTAGATGCATACTGTTTCTTTGGTGACGCCTGTGGCGAGCGGGTCTTGAGACGATCTTCAAATCCTCTGACCTGCCGAGGTGGAGAAGCACCGGACGTCGGATGACTAGCGTCCATAGCAGTGGTGCTAGTGCTGGTAGTATCAACCCTTTCGTGAGCTTGTGGTGTCCTGCTGCTACTATTGTTTGCCGACGTCGCGCGGCGTGCCATCAATAATACTCGCTGGGAAGAATCTCTGCGTCCTCCAGACTCATTCTTACTACTCTGAGAAAGCTTCTCTTCGCCTGGGTGGTTGTTGTGATTGTTGGAGAGCGAACTCAGACCGCCAATGTCGTAGCCGCACTCTTCAAAGCCCAGCAAATGCTGAGCGCTCGAGCGCTCCGTACTCGCACTGGCCGTAGTAGTCCTGCTAGCTATATCTGGGGTGTGCTGCTGTCGAATGTGCACTTTGTAGCTTGCCATCAGGTTGTAGTACTCGCGCTCTCTTGACGGCACGTCCTCGCTTCGAAGCTCCTGCAGCAGCGAGAAGTGCCACTTGGTAGATTTCTTGCTGTCCAAGTCATCGCACGTCGTGGTTCCTTCTCGAGCCACTGGCTCAACGTCCTTAGCCTTCGACTGCTGCCGTTGCTGTTGTTGGTGGACTAGCATTTGCATCTGCGATCGGTTGGGGAACGAAAGCGCGGCGGCGGCGGGATTGCCATTTTCATACTCGACATTTGCAGCCATTGTCAATGAAGATCCTTCTTTAGTGAGAATCCCACTACCAACGCTTCCAAGGATGCTGTTAGTCCTGCTTGGAGCTCCTCGGAGTCCACCAGTCAACTTTGGCTCGGTCTTGAACACCAGTAGTGAGAACCGCTCGCTTGCGTCAACGTGAACCAGCGACTGCCTGAAGAAACCTTGCGCTGTTGTTACCGACATTGCGTGCACCTGGTCGCGGATCGTCGTCACTCTCGATGACGAGGAGGAAGCTCCACCATTCGTGGGTTGTTTCCTTGCTGGCTCGTGGAGATCCATATACAGAAGCTGCTTTGGCTTGGGTACGATCCAAGATGAAGACGTCGTCGTAGTCGTGTGAAAGGTGTCCACGTCAAGCGGACAGGTGTTCTCTTCAGGTGGACGTTTTGGTCCGGATCTTGACTGGAGCTGTTTCTCATCAGCACTGTTCACTGGAAAGCATAGTTGCCTGTCCTGATTGCAGCCCCATGTGAACAGCCGAGCGTGCTCGTCCAGCGCCATGCAAACGTTCGCTTTCGCGACGATCGAGCGCACGGTGACGCGGAAATCCTGCTGCAGTAGCTGCTGCTGGGGAGCTGAAGAACCCCCAGCGCCAACACCAGAGCTTGATCCACCACCATTGGATGCAGCAAACGCAGCCTGCACTTGCGCGTCAATGTTCATCTGCTGGATCGCGAGCGGATCGATCGCAAGGTGCACCTTCTCAGGCTTCCATCCATTTGTTAGCTCTCCCTGTAGCTCCTGTAGGTCTTGTCCTTGGTCTTCACCTCTGAGTTTGACGAATCCAGTACCCAGCTGCCCCTCAACACCTCTCCCCCAGGTGTAGACCGCCCCCGTGCGCGTCACCACAATAGTATGCCGAGCCCCGCACTTGACAGACGCCAGCGAGATGCTTTTGAAGAAATCGACCTGACGGGGCACCCACTCGCTCTCGCAGGAGCCATGGCCAAGCTGTCCGTCGGCCCCGTTGCCCCACGTGAAGAGCTCCCCGGAGGACGAGAGCGCCGCGTTATGCGAGACCCCAGCAGAGACGCTCGTGATCTTTGGTTGCAACCCACCGCTGCCGCCTTTCGAGTACTGCGGGGCACCTTTGAACACTGTGATGAGCGCGCCGGTGAGCTGATCATTCTCACTTCCGATGCCAAGCCGTCCGTTCATCCCGTCACCAAAGGCAATGATGCTGTTCTTAATCAGGTTCATGTTGCTGGAGGCGGATGAGATACTGGAAGCCCTGGCGCCAAGCACGAGCGTGTGGCGGTCACCGCAGCTGATATCGACGAAGACGACTTCGTCACCGTCGTTGTCGTCATTGTCGCCGTCTTCCTGGTTCTCCTCGGTCTCTGGGACCTGAGGTGCTGCTATAGTGCTACTAGTAGCACTGACAGCACTGCTGGATTCTACTGACAGCTTGAGGTTTTGGTGGATGACCGGGATCCCACAGCTCACTGAAGCCTTTGTCGCCGCGACTTTCGCCTGCAGCATCGACCAGGTCATCCGCACTTGGGTCGGCGTGTGCTGAGAATTAGAACTCGTATCCCTGATACCGAGCCTCCCATACGAACTGCAGCCAAACATGAACAGCACCCCATTCTCGACCACAAAGCCGCCATGCGAAGCCCCACACGAGATGCGCACGATCTTCCTGTCAACCGGGAAAAGCAGGGCTTGGGTACCAGCGACACTGAGTTTGTTCGTAGGAATTGCTGCTGTTGTTTCTGCGAATGACCCTGGCCGAGCTGTCCGTACGCGTTCAATCCACACGAATACGCTTGTCCACTTGCCGACAGCAACAGGATCCAATCGAGTCCGCAGCTCACTTGCGTGATCTGGGAGTCCACTTGAATCGGGACTTCGCGGACGTGGCTGGTGTCGGTATCCTGTCCAAAGTCCAGCAGGTTGCCCACCAACAAGAGCGAGTACGAGTGAACGCTGTCATCTGCGACGGCTCGTTTCGAAGCGCCGCCGACTGGACTAGGTCCAGGTGCAGAGTGCTCCTCGTCACTCGAGTCGTCGTTCTCCATGCTGCCAAGAAGTCAGGCATTGATGAAGCGACAAGTAGCTGCTGCAGACTTTTAGCGCTAGTGTCTCGGCATCTTTGCGACTCTCGAAGGTGTTTGAGCCTGGAAACTGAGTGGGGGGAAGGAGTTAGTCTGAAGGAAATCTCACTGTGGCTTCAGGGTGAAATGCCCGCTATATTTACCATCAGCGCGCGCTTCGATTTTAGATTCACTGGTACAAGCACCTGGAGCTTTTCATCCACCTATCCATCCATCCCTGCATGAGTCGCCTCCGTTCTGTGAACACGCGGTGCACACGATTCTGCTTGTGTCAACGCTCGTATTTCCCAGTACCTGTAACATCAGCTAACGTTAGACGTAGGTCATCACATTTGAAAATTGGTTCGTCAAGTCGCTGTCGTCAGTCTCTTTATTTAAAACAAGAGCATCACTCCATTCTCCTTCCTTCTTGTGTCATCAGGAGTCATCACGCATCTCTTCACTCATTTTTCTTCTTTTCTTCTTTTCTTGGCTCCTGCTCCCCGATCTCTCTCACTTCGCTCGCTTACTCAGTCTTCCACTCCCTCTCTCTTACTCTCTCTCGCTTGTTCGTCGCTGGTGCATTCGTTCAACTTTCACCGCAAAAACCAATAATTATAGCCACCAGCAATCCCAAACGAGAAGAGTCCTCGCCGCCATTGCTTGGTTCGTTTCCCAGTTGCTCCACTTCGTGAGCATGTGTGTTGTGTGTGACGGTAAATTTCGTAGGTCTCCATCTTCCGCTGTATGAATCCGATTTCACCATCACATCTCGACCACTACCAACTCGCTTTACATAGATCCAGCCATCGCAGTGCCTTTCGTCGGATCCGAGGACATCGATGAATACGATCCATTCGTAGCAGGAGGCATGTGCTGAAGATTGAGAAATACACAGATAATGCATGGAGTACTGTCAGACATTGCCGACACTGTGTGAACACCATTTCAAGTGCAACTCACCTGGTAGGCACGCTGAGAAGCGTAGTGGCGGTTCATCGATTCGACATCATCCGGGCGAGTGAAATCGCGTGGCTCTTGGTGGCGGTGGTGGTGGCCGTGGTGACCTCCATGACGGCCGTGCCCTTGGTGCTGGAACCCACCCTGCTGCTGGGATCCTTGCTGGTCATACCCGCCGCCGTATCCCGCGTATCCACCACCGTAGCCTCCAGCTTGTTGGTACTGTGGGTAGTAGCCTTGGTACCCGTAGTAGTTCTAACGAAGTGAAGGCACACGCAGTCATCGTTAAACACCGTCCACGCACCGAGCAAACCCTTCGCAGGGAAAAAAATCCTGACTTACCTGGTAGCCAGCCTGCTGGTAGTTTGGGTATTGCTGGTAGTAGCCACCAGCACCGCCCGAAGCAGCGGCAGCGCGAACAGCCGCAGATCGACCCCAGGCGCAACGCACTTTGACACCGCCAATCACCGTTCCGTTCATCTGAGAGATCGCGACTTCCGCCGCGTCCTTAGTGGTATACTGCACGAAACCGCAGCCTCTTCCTGGTGGAACTTTCACCGACACGATCTATAAAATGCAACACATGAGCCACCGTCAGTGGCCATTTCTCAACTGCAGCAAGCACCGTCACCCAAAAATTAAAAAACGTACATCTCCAATAGCACCAAATCGAGCACGGAGCTCCTCTTCAGTCGTGCTCGGGTCCAATCCACCGACAAACACGGTCGTGTTCGCGCCTTCTTCTTCTGTGTTGCCCATGCCACCCATGCCGCCCATTCCAGATCCATACGACCCCTGGCTTCCACGAGGCTTTCCATTACGGTCCGTAGCCACGCTCACGCGCATCGGGCGGGACGAGCAGTACACGCCGTTCATCGTCTGGAGAGCCTGTTCAGCTTCTTCTTTGATTCCAAAGCGGACGAAACCAAAGCCCTTCGACATTCTGGTCACTGGGTCGATCACAACCTTCGCACCACGGACGCTCGAGAATCGGGAGCTAAACGTGCTCAGCAAGAGATCGTCGCTGACATCTGGAGCCAAGTCACCGACGAAAATCGAGTGGTCGTCGCCAGTTTCAATGCGACGTCCGCCAGCGCCCCAGTTCATGCGGAAACGGTGCATGGTATTTGCTGCAAGCATCAACAAATCGTCAGTACCTTGCGTTTATGGAATCTCCCCTTCCCGTTCGTTTTGCTGGTACCCACCAGTTAGACATCACACAAAGAGCTGGTTACTTACGGATAACTTGGCCATTGTAGGTCTCCAACACCAGTTGCGCTCCGCGCTGCGTTGGGAATTCCAAAAAGCCGTAGCCCGCTGGGTATCCCGTGACTTTGTCTCGAATGAGCTTCACAACCGGCTGTTCACCTGCAGAACAGCATAACATAGAGAGAGTGCATAACGATCTCGTTAGCGCTCTCTTTTGATACCAATACATATAACACAAACCAAAGCTTGGTAGCGTTACACCAGGCATGCATAAAGGGGGTAGATTGAAATGGGTTCTTCATGTACCCATGAGCACCCCCAGCATCCACGCACGCTTCTCACACAGCGCCACACAGACATAGCCATGTACACACACGCACACATGCATCTATCTATCGCTTTCCCTCTCCATTTCTCCGTCCCAACCGAATTACTTGTCGGGCGAACCCATGCAGCAAACAAGGAAAGAAAAGAAAAAAACGGAGAAATCATCGCGGCGTTGGAGACGTACCGGTGGCCGCGAAGAGCGAGCAGATGAACGCTTCGTCCCAGTGCATCTGGATGTCGCCCATCCAGAGCGTCTTGCATTCCGCGTCCATGGTTCGCGCGCGCGTTGAGGTGGGGTGGTCGGGTCGGTCTCGTGCGCGTCTCTCTCTCTCTCTCTCTCCTGTTCGCCTGCTTCGTGTGCTTGCTTTCCCTTCGCTTTCTCTTTTTTTCCGAGCGAGCTTCTGCGGTTGTGTCTGGGTATCTCCCCCTCGCTTGCGCAGGTTCAGGTACCACTCCTAGAGGTACAGTGTGCCATAAATGACGGTACAAAACATACACTCCTATTCGTTCCAGCACAATGGCACTCCATTGAGGTTCAACCTCTGAAAATTCGAACAATGTTGTCACTGAAGCGAGGGAAAATCACTGGTAAGATTGAAGTTGAACCGTTTTTCTTGTTGTTTGTTGTGTGTGTATTTTTGGCATGCCGCCCGCAAAAAGCCCACAAAAAGCCCAAGTCGACGCATATGCGCATGAACACGACTCGACTCGTTGCGGTGTTAAATGCTCGCTAGTCGCTATTCGAGTGAGACTGCATGCCGCAGCTTCTGTTTGCAGGCGGGGTTACGGGCACAGCAGCCGCTTGGGCAATTGCTAGACTCACTCCCTCCCGCTTGCGCATGAGCAGTCAGTCTCCTCCATAATTGACCGCGGTGACTAACGACCTTATCAGCAGCACGCACGCATACACGGAACTCAAGTGTCGCAGTCTCTTCCACCCAATAGAAAGCGCCAGAGGAACAAGAAAACTCCAGAGATGATCGCCCCTCAGCACTCAATGCGCAACTTCGACTCGGCGTCGGCGCGCAAGTCGTCGCTCGGCGTGCCGCTCTCGTCGGTCATCTTCCCGCGCTCGGCGGTCGACCGCCACGAGTCCATCAAGCTCACGCGCGCCATGGAGGAGAAGTACGGCTTCCACTACTTTACCAACACGTTCTGTCTCAACGCGCTTGTGGAGCTCGACTTCAAGGCGTACTACACGGAGACGAACATTTTGCCGGCGTGCTACGCGAGCATCTTCTCGTGGGTTCTCTGGGTCGCGCTGTCGTCACAAGACGTCGCCGGGCTCTTTTCGAGCGAAAGCGAAGAGCGGTTTGTCGCGCAGATCCACTTGCTCATATCGATCATCGTGTTTGTGCCAGTTCCGCTACTTGTCTTTTGTACGCGGCTCGAGCGGTTCCACGGGCACGAGCAGACGCTGTTTTGCACAATCGTGCACTGCTTTGAGATCGCGATCATGGCTGGCGGCGCGATCGCGATGATCAAGGACTACCGGACTTTTTTGCTCAAAGACATGGAACAACTGCTCGACACGCTCGTGTCGTCCACGGCAGCAGCGCCAGAAGTAGACAACGGCACCGACTCGTCTGCTGTGATTGCTGCGATAGATTCGGCGCAAACTTTCACTCTGAATGACAATGTGAGTTGGTGGAGCTTTGAGGATATCCAAGGCACTGCACGATCGCTGATTCTCAAGTACTTGGATCACGGTAAGGTGCTGTTCAATTTGTATCAGTTCGCATTTCGGTAGCATGCTCACTCCACCTTACTGTATTTCTTTGTTTGCTAACCCTACTTGTGAATGCCAGTCGTCCTGCCCATTGTGCACTTGAACATCAACTTGCTGCGTCCGCTGCTGATCCTCGTGATCGCGCCGATGTTCAAGCTCGACACGTACCACTACATTTTCACGGCGTTCAACGTGAACTGGAGCTTCTGTCTTCTCGTATCGCTCGTGTACCCGCAGACGACGTATACGTTTTTCATCATCAACAAATTTCTACTGGTGTTCTGCCTCGTGGGCATCTCGATGGTGCTGATCTTTCGCGTGCGGCAGACCGATCGCTTCTTGCGCCTGAACTTCCTGCACGCGAGGACTGTCGAAGAACGAGCTCGCGCTTCGCACTTGCAGAAAGAGATCATCATCAATGAGAACAAGTCGCTCAAGAAAATGCTCGACGACCGCACGAGAGCGAGCTCCGGTCCGCTCGACTTTGACTCGCCCATGTCAAAGGTGATCATGGATTTAAAGAATCTGCAGCGCACGGCGTCGCTCTCGCCTGAACTCAGGGAGAATCTCGATGGGATCGTGCTGCTGCTGTCGAAGAAAGGTCAGAACCTGTTCGCCCCCGATATCCACGAGCAGCTGCGACAGAAGAGAGAGGGAGATCTGGACGGCGACACGAAGAGCTGGGCCGCGACCGTGCTCGCGAACAAGTCGTACACGAGGAACCGTCGAGCGTCCGCAGTGTTTACGAACGCTCCCGGGGACCCTGACGGATCGGCTGGAGGCAGCGGGTCGCATGGCCCGCCTCCCGTGGGTCCAAACGGCGAGCGGTACGTGGAAGTGCGGCTCCACCCCGAGGTCATCGCCCCGTCGGACGAAATGCTGAACCAAGTCGGCGAGTTGATGGAGCGCGACGGATGGAGCGTCGACATCTTCGCGTATGTATAAGTTGCTCTTTATCTTCGCCTGACATCAATCTCTCTTTCTCTTTCTAACCAAGATGTGTGTGTGTGTGTGTGTTTTTTTTTTCCATCAACAGCATCGCTGAGCTCACCGGAAACAAGCCGATTTCGTTCATCACGTACATTGTCTTCGAGCAGCACAATCTTTTCGAGCTGTGCTCGGTCAACAAGAACATTCTTGCCAACTTCCTGCATTTCCTGGACATTGGCTACCATCGCAACCCATACGTAAGTGCTGTATGTCATCGACGCTGTCAATTGCTAGTTCACACCTTTCAAGCTGCTGATCTAATCCTATCGCTTGTTCTCCTCATCTTATGGCTCAGCACAATAATTGCCACGCTGCGGACGTGGTGAGCTCGGTCGAGTACCTCATCTCCGTCATGGACAACGGGTACATCCAAGACCTGCTCAATTACCAGGAAGTGTTCGCCGCGATCATCGCCGCGGCCGTGCACGACTTCCGACACCCGGGGAAGACCAACAACTTCATGGTGAAAAGCGGGAGCGACCTCACGATCGAATACAGCGACTCGTCCGTGCTCGAGCGGATGCATCTGGCCGAGGCGTTCTTCCTCGCGAAAGACCCGCTGTTCAACATCTTTGCCGGCATGGCGCCGTCCCAGAACTCGGAGGTGCGCAAGGCGATCATTGAGATGGTGCTGTCGACCGATTTGAGCGTGCACCTCCAGCTTGTGGGCAGTCTCAAGACCGCGCTGATCTCGCAGGAGACGTCGGACGTGATCCACTCACCGATGATGCTGATGAAGATCGTGATCAAGTGCGCGGACATCGGCCACTCGTCCAAGACGTCCAAGCTGCACGCGCGCTGGTCGGATTTAATCATCGAGGAGTTCTTTCTGCAGGGAGACGATGAGCAGGCGCTCGGCATGGACATCTCGCCGTTCATGAACCGCAACAGCGAGAACAGCGCGAAAAACCAGGTGGGTTTCTTCGAGTTCATCATCCTGCCGTTCTTCGAGGTCGTGGCCGAGGTCGTGTTCCGGCCCGAGTTCAAGACGATCCTGGACCAGGCGCACCAGAACTACAAGCAGTGGAAGAAAGCCGAGGTGCAGCAGATCAACTCGATCAAGGACATCATGGACCAGATCTTTGACGTCGAAGGCACGGGCGGTGCCACCACCTGCAACACGCTGAGCCACATGGCAGCGCACTGAGGAAAGAAAGAAAGAGCAAGCAAGAGATCAGGTGGGGGG
The DNA here is from genome assembly GCA_023333705.1 of Globisporangium viniferum. Classification (NCBI taxonomy): domain Eukaryota; phylum Oomycota; class Peronosporomycetes; order Pythiales; family Pythiaceae; genus Globisporangium; species Globisporangium viniferum. The sequence continues at coordinate 15,373 of JAASFI010000367.1, forward strand.
GTTTCATCCTGTGTATATTAGCGGATTGATACGTTCGTTAGATATGAGGGTACGTTCGCTGGCTGGCGCGTGCGCCATTCCCCAAGAAGAACTTGCTCCGATCACCGTTGCTCTCGAAAAGTGCCAGCAGAACGTACGAGCATGACACCACGTGTCCAAAGCAAAATACGCCGACGATCAGCGTCCACGGGATGACAGCGGTCACCCAGCTGTTGCTGCCGACTGTAGCGACGCGACTACGCGTTACTCGCTCGCTCGTTTCGCGCGAGAAAATCCACCCTGCGACGCCAAGATACCCCAGCAGGTTGTTGAGAGCAAGCGCGGGAGATGCAGCAAAGACACTGCCGAGTATGGATCGGTTGGCCTCGTCGCTGCTGCTGCTACTGGTCCATGCATCCAGAAGCGCAGGAATCAATGCGAACGGATCTCTCGCAGTAGTACTAGCAGTCGGATCGGTGGAGCTTGGATCTGCGAGCTGCCGCTGGAAATGGCTCATGATGGCTGCGAGGTCGACGAGCAGCAGCACGACGAGCGCCAGCGTTGCGCCGATCCACACGAGCTTGGCGGAGTGGAGCAAAGTGCGCCCAGCGCTCTCTCGTGGGTATGCAGAGGGCGGCCCCGCGCCAAAGACCGAGCCATTCAAGTGCTGGTGGTCATCGCCGCCATCTTCGTCGTCACTCACTGCACGAATGATCATGATACCTTTGGCTTTGAGATTCCCCAGATATAGATATCAATTTACAGTAAGCACTCGAATAGAGGGATCCAATTTTGCTCCAGCTTCAAGAATGCGCATCACAAAAATAGAATCGCAAGAAACGACGTCATTTTGACGGCTGACAAGGGAAACTTGGTCGCCAGAAGCTAATCAACCGCCTCGTGAACGCGTTGCGGCTGCTTCAGCACTGCTCTCCTCATAGATGACGCGCGGTGTCGTGGTGCCGGCGTTCGACCTGGACATGGCGTCCGCAGCCTCCTCACAGGCGTGTGTTGACGTGCATCGCGGGCTCGAGCTACTCAAGGACAACAAGGCGAGCTTCAGCGCCGGCGGCGAGACCGACTCGCTGCTCAAGCCGTTCATGACCATGTTTCAGTTCGAGCGCATCAAGACGCCCTACCGCTTTGGTCACGTGCTGCTGCTACTGTACTCGCCGTTCGGCGTGGTGCTCATGCTGTTGCGCATCCTGTGCGCGTACACGCTCGCGCTCATTCTGCCCAAGCTCCTCACTGAGGCGCAGCTGGACAATTGCGGCATGCACAAGCTCTTCGCGATTGTATCGGGTACGATCGTGACGGTCCAGGACGCGCACCTGTTCGACAAGCAAGAGGCCGACATCATCGTTGCGAACCACATCAGCGAGTTCGACGCGATCGCGTTGCGCTGGGTCACGCCCGCGTACGTGCTCGGCTACGACTTCTACAAGAAGATGCTCTTCTTCCGCCTGCTGGGCGACAAGTTTGGGCTCGTGTACGTTCCATACGTGTCGCGCAACCAGGGAGGCGCCCAGGGACGCGACGAAGTGCGAGAAATCATCATCCAGAAGCTCGCAAAGAAAGACAAGCCGCTCGCGGCATTCCCAGAGGTTTGTGGATGTATTCCTGTGTCGTTTGTAGCAACTTTGTGGACTTACGGGCAACGGCATTTGTATCCGTGTATTGATTAGGGCGGACTCACGAATGGTCGCGTGGGGCTGCTGCAGTACCACAAGTTCCTGTTCTCGCTGGGCAAAACCGTGCAGCCGCTCGCGATCCAGGCCTCTGACGGACCATTTGTAAGCCTGGGTATCTCTTTTTGGCAAGCAAGCTCGCGTTGTTGCTGACATGGCTGAATCCTGCCTATGTGTATTTGCTACCATTTCTGACATGCCTGTAGCCAGTCAACATCAATGACGAGACCAGCACGTTCCTGGCGAACGTGCTATGGTATTTCTTCATCCCATGGCACCACTATACGGTCAAGGTGCTGCCACTGACACGCGCAGCGCTAAACGAAGACCCGCTGGACTTTGCGCAGCGCGTGATGAACTCCACGGCGCAGGCGCTGCACCAGCAGGCGACGCCGTTCCTGTATCGAGACAAGATCGCGTATACGAGGTACAAGACCAAGCAGATCAATAAAACCAAGAAATGATGGCACACAACTGAAGTGAAGAGATGTCATGCATGAAACCAATAATAATGTAGATTTTGGATGTTGTGGACTAGCGGATGAAAAGATGGCTAACTTTGCTGGTATTCGACAGGGTGCGCACCAGTGTACCCATTTCTTATCAACGTATAAAATAACCTCTAAAATATGATTACAGATGCAGCACCATTTTTTAAGGGGAGACTGCGTGTCAAACGTGATTGGTTGGCTAAATCGATTAAACCCTTTCCCTAATACGACTCCAATTTGACTCAGATTATCTGAGTCTGAACTTTATCGAATCAACGGCCAGTTGCTCCCACAATCTTCGATAAACAAAGATGCACGTGAGAATGCATACCCTTTCTAAACGATGCAAAACATTTTAGAGAATTTTGATACTTGTGTATTATACTATCCTGTATAAAATAATAACCTCTTGAATCCGCTTTCAGCTCCTTGTCTGATCCGATGCCCTTTCTTCCTTTATCTGATGATGACACTGGCGTCGTCTTCCCTTTGTGAAATTGTGTGTGTTTTCGCATGTGTTACAACCAGACAGCATTCATTACCTTCTCCTCCCATCCCCCAGTTCACTTGGAGAATGTATGGGGCGAGCGCCTCCCGCGCGTAAAGCAGTCAGTCAATCTGTCACTCGCGTGGCTCAACAACTGAGCGTATTCACCCACTTGCCAACCCAGCCCCCAAAGCCCAAGCCATCGCGACGTGTTGTGAGGGTGCGAGCAGTCCATTCCCTCTCTCTTCCTTCTCTCCGCACGTGTCAATAGCCAGCAGCAGCGCAACGAGCATCATGGGCCCGATCCGCATGGAGAAAGTGGCGCTCGAGGATGTCGAGACCCCCGCGGGGGCGGTCTCCAAGAGCTCCATGCTCGAGATGGAGGACGACACGCCGCGCGCCAGCCACAGCCACGCGATCGACGTCACGCACGACCATGACCACGGGCACGACCACAGCCACGACCATGGGCACGGACACAGCCACAACGGCAGCGGACACGGACATGGTCACCAGCACCAGCCGCGTAACGCCGCGAAGAAGAACACCCTGCCCAAGCTGTCGCTGAAGCTCGACTCGCAGATCGACCACCACATTGACACACCGACGGTCAAAGAGGAGCACAGCCGCCACCAGCACCAGGACGAGCACAGCGACGGACATGGCCATGGACACGATCACCATGGACATGGGCACAGTCACGGACACAGCCACGGCGAACACGGTGAACATCATGATGCGCACGACCTCCACGACGACCACGACGACCACGAGCACAGCGAGTACGACAACGCGGCGGTCAAGAAGCTGCGCCAGGCGTGCATGTGCTCGTTCTTCTTCATGTGCGCGCAGTTTGTCGGTGGGTACTACGCCGACAGCCTCGCGATCATGACGGACGCGGCGCATTTGCTGTCGGACGTCACGAGCTTCCTCGTGTCGCTTTTTGCGATCTACGTGGGGTCGTTCCCGGCGAACGCCAAGATGCCGTTCGGGTACCAGCGCGCAGAGGTGATCGGCGCGCTTATCAGCGTGCTGATCATCTGGATGCTCACGATCGGACTCTTCTACGCCGCCGTGTGCCGCATGATCGAGCAGTCCAAGCCGGATGCGGTGCAGACTGTGAACGGCCAAGTGATGTTCCTCGTGTCGAGCTTTGGACTGGGCATCAACCTGCTGCTGATGAAGATCCTCGGCCATGGCCACAGCCACGGAGGACTGGGCGGCGGCAGTCACGGCCACAGCCACGGCCACGCGCATTCCCATGGTGCTGGTGGCCACGCCGACAAGGTGATCATTGACGACGTGCAGCAGAGCCCGGCCGTGCACGACGACTCGTTCATCAAGACGCCCATGTCGGCGGTCGCGCTGATCGACATTGACAACTGTTCGGAAGGCGCGAGCGTCGACGGCAGCGCGCACAAGCACTCGTCGTCGTTCGAGAACATCAACGTGCGCGCGGCGTACATCCACGCGCTGGGCGATTTCATCCAGAGCCTTGGCGTGTGTCTCGCCGGCGCGCTGATCTGGTACAACCCGCAGTGGCAGATCGCGGACCCGATCACGACGATCCTGTTTTCGTTCCTGGTGCTCGGCACGACGTACGGCATCCTCACGCGCAGCATCCTGATCCTGATGGAGGCGGCGCCGCCGAGCATGAACCTGCAGATCCTCGAGAAGCAGCTGCGCCAGCTGGAGGCCGTGTACGACTGCCACGACCTGCGCGTCTGGGCGCTCACCGAGGGCAAATTCGTCGGCAGCGTGCACATCATCCCGAACGGCGAGCGCTCGGCGGCGCTCAAGGCCACGCAGGTGTTCTTCTTCAACCTGGGCATCCGCACGCAGACGATCCAGGTGGAGGACCCGAGCGACCGCGAGTGGAACGAGGACTTGTTCTGCTCATGGAACACGTACTCGATCTCCGAGAGCAAGATGTCGGTGCCGCGCGCGGCGACGAGCCGAGCGTCCATGAGCGCGTTCGACTAGACAAGAAGGGCGGACTGTCCAGTTGAAGTTAGTCCATGTAGTTAGTTGCCCTTGGTGTGTTGATGAATGAAGAATGCCGCATGATCGATCGCTAGAAAATCTAATCCTATATAGAGAGAATATATACAATATACCAATCCGCCACACGCTACAGCTAGTGATCAGACTTGCACTCGTTATGGTTTGGCGTTATCTTGTATTTGGAATTGGGTCAAAAGCTGGCTGTAGACATGGGCTACCTACCTCAAGTGATGGCCGAGTGGCAGATCTCAACAGCTACTTACTGCTTGGAGGACTTTGGCTCAGCTGGTGGTGTTGTGGACGCCTCCTTCTCTTGCTTGGACGCCGTTGCAGTAGCTTCTGGGGTCGTAGCACTCTCCGCCGGCGCCGCAGCAGCCGCTGCTGGAGATGGTGGAGTCACCGGAGCAGCCGGTGCCGCTGGTGGCGCCTCTTGCGGTTTTGGCTCCATCTTGGACTTGAAGAAATCTATGAGCCGGAAGCCTGGAGTCGTGTGGTGTTCCTTCGAGATCTCGCGCACAATGTCCTTGATCGAGAGGATGCCCGCGAGCTCCTTCTCGCGGTCTTTGCGCATCACGCCGACCACAGGAAAGTGGCGGAAGTCCTGGATCGCCGCCTGGCTCCAGCACTTCTCGAGCGTGTCTTCAATCTGCAGACACGCGACGTTGCGCGTGCTCACGTCCACCATGCGGATCGTCGCCGGGTCTTCCTTGTAGTACACGACCTTGGCCAAGTAGTCGCGCTCCGTAAAAATGCCGAGCACGCGCTGGTCCTTGTCGACGATGAGCACTGCGCCGAAATTCTGGCGCGCCATGGCTTCAACAGCGTCGGCCACCGAGATGTTGTCTTCCTCGCGGGTGTTCAAGATGAGCTTGATCTTCTTGTGCTTCTTCTTGAGCAACGTGGCAGCAATGATAGGCGGCGTCGCTGGCGCAGCAGGAGCAGCAGAAGCAGTAGAAGCAGCAGAAGGTTCAGCACTCGGAGCTCTATCAGTTGGGGTAGTTGGGGTAGCGGTCGCATCAGCGGACACCGCAGGCTCAGCATCCGCTTGAGCCTGTTGCTGTTGTTGTTGCTGCTCCAGTTGCTCAAGGAGGATCTGCTTCTTCTCGGCTTCAAACTCTGCGTACGCCTTGACGATGTCCTTGATCGAGAGCACGCAGCGCATCGCTTCTTCCGGGACAGAGCCGATCTTGACCGTGCTGCCCAGCTCGCCGTTGATGACCGCCAAGTGGCGAATGTTCTCCTTCGACATGGTCGCAAGCGCGCTACAGTACAAAGAGGAGGAAAACAAAGTTTAGTCGCTTCTTCCAATACCCAAGTGCCCTAATGTGTGAGCATGCGAGTTTCTATAGAAAAATACGTACTCAATCACAGTGGTTGATGGTGGGACACACATGATGTGTGACGACATGATGTCGCGCACGAGCGTCTCCGTGGTCAGGATCGTGCGCGGCGACGTCTTCCGCAGCACGTCTCGCTCCGTGATGATGCCCACAATGCCCGAGCTCTCTGCAAAAATCCATTCATATCGATATATCAGCGCATATCTCGACAGTAAATACGAATAATACCCCACAGGCAACGCTCACCTTCGGTCACGATGAGGGAGCGCATGTTGCGCTTCACCATGAGCTCAATCGCATCGTGCACGCTTTGCTGTTATTCGTACCGCACGCAAATCAGCCATCAAATCATCATTAGCGCCAGATGTGACAGCGACATTCTCAAGATTAGCCAGAGAAAGATGAGCACGCTTGTACACGACAAACGCACCGATCCAGGGATGCTCTCCCATTCTTCAAACGACGTCGATGGGCCGTTCGCGACTTGCTGCTCGCGCGTGCTGAGCACATCGGCGATCGTGAGCACGCGCGTGGTCTCCGCGCCGATCGTCGACAAGTCGATCTTCACATTATCAACGTCCTCTACGCGCACACATCATCATCATCACCATACCGTCAACGTTTTCCCATCCACGTCTAGCTAGCACTTGAGAACAAGTATCCAAACACGATACACAGCTCCATCCGTACCTGCTGGCGGTGACTGAGTCGTACTCGCAGCTCCAACCACATCAGCGCTTGCTGTAGCGTCGGCACCTGCCTTCTTCACAGGCGCAGCCGTCGGTGCCGAAGCTGCCGCTGACGCCGCATCGAGTCTGGCGAAAGTCGCAGTGACGAGCTGGCGGCGGAACTCGCGCGCAGTCGGGATCATGGACGCATTGCCGCTACGGAGCAGCAGCGCCGTGCGCGTCTGCATGGAAGAGGACAAGGCGGTCACGGCGGAGAGCGCTCGCGGCTGTTGCGTCGCGCTCGCCCGCAGCAGCGCGCCGCGTAGACGCAGGATCTGCGCCACTCTCATGCTGCTTGCTGCTTGGTTGACGTTGAGGATCTCTGGGCCGCGAGGATGGAAATGAGATGTGCGATCTAGGGTTATGTAAGTTGACTTCATGGACTTCATGGGGTGGGTGATACCGGTACGATACCGGTCATTGTGTTGGGTGAATATTGGGCTTGTCTCATGTGGATAAAACGGATTTGCCTATGTAGAAGCCCTCACCCAAATAAAAGCCCTCTGTCAGTAATACCAGTATGGAACAGGTTCTCCATACTAGTTCCTATACAAAAAATGTTGTCTCCGGTTAAATTCGTTTTTGAAGCTGGTTAAGCCTGCTACTAATAAATAGAACACGGCGAGTATTCGGGCAAATCCGTTAATAGAGCCTCTTCAAATTGAAAACTTTCCAGTAAATATCAAAATATATCGGTATCATATTCAGTATCTGCAGGTATTTTTGTGCAAATTCCTATTTAATTTAGTTTATACCGGTTATACCGGCACCGGTCTTCTTTCTTATCGTCGCGGGGCTTATACTCGGTTAATTACGTTACATTTTTAGCTATCGAACTGGTTTATCGATATGTATGAGTTTTTTGGGCATACTGACCCATACAGTTGAGGACCGGTTTCTATTCGGTAAATCCGATATCGGTAGTTGAACCGTTACCGGTTTACTGTGCCGGCATAATGATCGCGTTGCTGACTCCGACCATTAAGTCCAAGACCATGAATGACCATGACCATGAAGGCCAAGACCATGGTGGTGGACACACACGCCAATCACTCGATTCCCAACGAACATGTCAAAACTAAATCATTCGTCGTTCGGGGCACGACACCAGGTTGAGAATGCGACGAGGGCGACGCACCAGTCCATCTGAATATCAACCATTCAGAAGTGCAACGTTCGGTATTTTTATATGGGTGTTTGTATGGTCGAGCGCTCCTTCGAGATTTGTGTTTCTGTCGCCTAAACATGGTCCGCGGGAAAGAAAAGCTGATGGCAGCAAAAATGTGACGCGCGGTCGCGCAAGTGTTATTACCGAGCGGCGAGGAACACCTCACACTTAAAATATCTCGCCCAAGCCAACAAGCTCATTTTGCCTATCAAGCTCCATATCAACAATGATGATCAGCGCACTGGACCAATCGACGGCAGCCATGCCCAGCGCCGCGATCGTCACTACCATTAGCCCCAGCAAGTCCCTGCAAGTCCACAAAAGCCAGCACCAACACCACGAGCGACTATTGATCCGCATGCTGCGCAAGACCGGCGTCCTCTTCCTACTGCTGCTGCTCGTGAAGCTCGTGGCGAACGAGCCGCTCTTCGCGTACGTGCTGCAGTACTATTCGCACAGCGGGAACCCGCTGACGCTGCGGATCTGGAAGAAGCTCGGCGCGGATCTCCTCATTTGATGACGAGCCACCAGCTGGTGATCATTTCGCGGCATTTCACGCCAGCCAGCCATTGAGCCAGCCAGCCATATGACCCCGCCGCGACGCGTGCGTGCGACCGAGGCGGAGGGCGCTTTTTCATGGCAGCCACCACTTTTTATTTAAATCTGTCAATATTACTCTGTACCTGTATGACCATCCATCGCTTGTGTGAAAGCGGCGTTGATGAGCGACCATAAAGAACGCGGAAGTCTTGACCACACGCGTGTGTTGAAATGGAAATGGCTCACAAAAAGCAAATTGCTTCGGTTAAGTTCGCAATTTTGTCAACCGAATAATGCCATTTCGAACTTAGTCAGTGCTGGCACCACGTCTCATAGAACGAACTGGCTGCAAACGCAACGTAACGAATATCAAGCGCGAACGAAAAAGAAGGAGGAAGCGAACCGGATCTCTTCTCAAAACGTCCGCTCATTCATTTTCAACGGCCACTTGACGATCCAAAGGACTTTTTCACAAACAAACAAAATCTCGACTCGGTGAGCCAAAAATTAACTGCAACAATTTGAGAGGCTTTTCAAACAGTTTATTAGCCACAATTCGGTGAGCGAAATCTCAATATTGACTCGGAATCTCAATAGCTCAGGATTTAAGACAACACACACAAGAATGTCGCTGTCATTCGAGCTCTAAGATGCTGATTTGGCGCTTCCACTGTTGTTCCACTTGCCAGTTCACTTCGAAACGGTGAGCACTGTGTTCAGTCCGAGAAGGGAGAATGTATGGTTGAGTACGTGAGAACCAATCATCTTTGTTGTCACTGTGCTAATCAAGGAGAGTCTACCGAATGCTAATACGCAATACATTTGCAGTGTCGTCCTAGTGCAGTGGCCCTTCCGACTGCATTGGCCAAGCTTTGTCCACAAAACAGCGAGAGAGCTGGTGAACTTTTGCTCCAAGAACTTTCAGCGCGTGTCCGTTCCACCGCAACTCGGTTGGGTCGCAAGTGCTACGTTGTCTTTCCCTGTTTTCAAGTTGGAAGACAATTGGCGACACCGGGAACAATATGTGCGTTGCGAACCAACGCAAACACAGAGGTCGTGATGTCATTCTGGAGATATTTCTCGATGTATCACTCGTTTGGATTGGCGAAGATGCATGTTTTGGAGTGTGAATTCTCTAAAAGATTGTTCAGAGACAAACCGATGACTTCATAATCAAAGCACAGTGCTCGATCGAGCGATGCAACTGAACGACATCAATGCAGCGAGCATGAAACTTGTGCAATTACGAAAAGATAGGTGTACCGTGGTTCAAAGTTTTCCTAACAATTAAAAAGTTTATGAACATTCTACTACTAAATGTGAAGCAAGAACATTTGGAGCTTTGGATTCTGGCCGCTAAAACCTAATGAGACTTAATGTCTTCGTGGTTTGGGATTGCAAAGTCTTCCAAGATGACCTTTCGGTAATAGTTCCCTGGGTTGGAAGCTTTAGAAATGCCCAAAGTGTTCCGTTTCAATTGAAGAACTGCTAGCCCGCAAGCGAAGAAAATGCTCGAATCGGTGGTCGTAAAGCATCAGAGCTCTGCACGATTGTTCTGGAGCACCCGAGGAGGTAACCGTAGAAATCCAGTCCTGGAACTGAACTATCGCAGCTCTCCACGCATTTCGATCCGCGATTCTAAACTTCATCGCGCAGCATTTAGTCATTGCATCAGGAGATACAAATTATAGCAGCTTTCAATAGAGAAAAGCTAGCCAAATCTTGGATAACTATAAGCATCACATCGATTCTCCCCAATGGTAAAGTTCAGCCTTGGAAAAGGATGCCGAACGCCAATGCTTGCTCTGTGTTGGATTGTAAGGCATCTTGCGCCTCGTCGCTGGCCCCACTCGCCATTCATTACCAACGTGCATGTGAACTTTCCAACTGCAGTCATGACCTCTTCATCATCTCTCACAGGGATGGCCAAGTCGGATTGCCACCATCACTCTGGTGCATTTCGGTTAGGTTCGAGCCTCCCATTCGAATCTCTCAGCTATAATCTCGTCTCAAAATCTAGAACCTTTCTAAATCAAACAATGGGAAGGTGGCACTTCGAATTTTACTTAGCAAACACCTCTTAAATTATAATTTGTCCGGATAAACGATACCTCGCTTTTCGTTTCGCTGTTTCGCGCCTCACTCTTTTTGTTCTCGCCTACGGTACGTACGTACGGTACTGTGCTCTGGTGGTCAGTCAGTCCGACGGAGTCAGCCAGCCAAGCCAGTCCAAGTTTCCTTTCCGCCCAGAAAGCAACGCAAAAGCAACGCACGCAGCAGCTGCGAACGGCACGTGAGGCGATCGACTCTTTCCGCCACTTTCATCCGCACAGGTGCTGTCTCCACGTGTGTCTCTATCTCTGTGTGTGTGCATTCATTAGCGCACCATCATCACCAGCAAGAAGCGACTGTGCTTAGTGCACGCGACGACAAAGCACGGCGATGTACACGCTTTCGGACGAGACACGGGGCGGCAGCAGCGCGCGCAACCGCGAGCCGAGTCCGTTCACGGGCCAGGAGGCGCGCGTCACCACTGGAAGTGGACGCCGGCAGGGCAACGACACGTTCACGGCCGCGTGGGGGACCCCGAACGACTACACGAGTGGTGGAGGCGGTCGCGATGTGAGAGCCACAACCAACAGGACCCCGATGCCGACGATCCCCAGCTCGACGACGAATACGACGAATACGACGAGCAACTCGCGCAAGAAGAAGAACGCGGATGACGAGAACCCGTTCCGTTTGCCGCCGCTCTCGAGCGCCGAACAGGCGTACATGGTGCGCAAGGCGAAGGAGTCGTCCATCGCGCTTGTCGACCACGCGCACACGCTCGACGGCCCCGTCGAGTGGCAGTACACGGGCAAGTTCCGCGGCATCCAAATGTACCGCGGCGAAGGCACGTCGAACGAAGCTGATGTCGGCATGGAGTACCTCTGCGGTGTGACCACGATGGCGGGCACGCTCAACGAAGTCTCGGCGTACTTTGACCAGTCCACGACCGAGCGAATGCGCGCGAAGAAAGCGGACGACGTGCTCGATTGTGCAGTGCTGTACATGCTCGAGAAAGGAGACTCGAAGAACCCGTTCTACCGCGTGGCAGTCAAGTACACGTCGTTCGAAGGTCCGTCCACGTTCTCCAGAGCGAGAGACTACGTGTACTTGGAGTTCCAGAACACTTTCCGTCACGCTTCGGGGCGTCGTGGCTGGGTACTGAGCATGCACTCGATCAAGCTGCCCAACTGTCCTGAGATGGACGGCACGGTACGAGGCAGTATGTACCACTCTGGGTATGTGTTTGTCGAAGCCGAGAAGCCTGGGTACATGGACGTCATGCACAGTCTGCAAATCAACTTCAAGGCGACGAAGCGTCTTCCTAGCTTCATGTTGAACTCAGCGCTCAAGCGCCGTATCACGTCGGTGATCAAGATCAGTCGCGAGATCCAAATGGCGCGCATGGGGCAACAGACGCTGCTGAAGAAAGAGGACCTCATGCCGAAGAACTCGCGCTCGCTATGTGCCAACTGCTCGCGAAAGTTCACGCTGTTCATTCGCAAGACGCGCTGTCGCATGTGTGGTCAAGTCGTGTGCCAATCATGCGCTCCGCAAGTGGACTGGGACACTCCTGGCGAAGGCACGAAGAAGACGCGCATTTGCATGAAGTGCTACCGAACTGGAAGCGGTATGCTTGCTCCGTCTTCAGTGACAGGTACGGACAAGGACAGCGCCGAGTACTCTGACGACGAGGAACTGATTGAAGAAGCGGCAGCCGAAGAGGAAGCGCACGCTCACGCTGATGAAGACGAAGAAGGTGAAGACGGTCTGGAAGAGCAGACGGAAGTGAGTGTGTTTGCACAGTCGCGATTCACGCGCGCGACCGCGGACTCGCTGTTCTCCTTCACTTCGGAGTTCCACATCCACGATCTCGGCGCGAGCTCTGCGAATGTGAACAACAAGACCGCGACCGGGGGGTTCGCGTGGAAGGACAACATTGGCACCAGCTACGACCAGACGCCGGATGTGCTGGAGGACTCGACTTTTGACGCCAACATGTCGTACCAGAGCAACTTCTACGACACGAAGGTGTATTTGACGCCCGAGGACACGGAGGAAGAGCTCGACAAGCGCGCTCGACGTTACGATCCGAATTATCGAGAAACCTCGATTGTCGACAAGCGCGTCTCAAGAGCGATGGGACCTAACAGTCCTCCACCGCCACCGCCACCACTTGAGCCTCCTCAGCTGGTGTCTCAGCTCAGTGCCGGTGCGCTGAAGGAACACAACATGCGGTTCCAGAGCGCGAAGAAATACCCAGCCGCGCCTGCTCCAGCCCCACTGACGCCGCAGAAGAGCGGCAAGATCGTTTCGATCAAGGACATCCGATCCAACTTCATGAAAGGAACGGCAAAGGGCGATCTCCCGGCAGAAGCAAGCGTCCAGCAGAAGAGCGCACGCTTTTCCCAGGATGACGGCAATTACCTCAGCCACCCGCCGTCCGCGATTTTGAACCAGGTGCGCGCGAATCGAAGCCGCACGATCCAGTTTGCTCCCGAGGGCGACTACCGCTCCCCTGAGATGATGCAAAGCATCGAAGACGAGCACAAGAAGCGCATGGCTGAGCTGAACAAAGCTACGTCGAACTACGCTTCAGAGTACCGCGTCACGGAGCCAGAAGCGAACGACGATGAGCCGTTTACGCTGGAGCATCTCCAGGCACCGCCTGCTGCTTCTGAGAAGCTAGCGTCGGAAAACACTCCGATGTTCGCTTCTATTGACGATTATTACGAGGACCGCCAGAGCACTGGTCAGAGTCCACGGGAGTCTGCTGTGGCCCCAACGCAGATGGACCAGGACGCTGATGACTACTATGCGCCAAGTTTCCTGGAGCTCAGCCAGGTTCGTGCGAATCGCAGTCACACGATCGAGTTCATTCCTCAGTTCATGCAACCTGAGACAGAGGAGGACGCAGAGTCGGATTCCTCCCATGAAGAAGAAGAAGAAGAAGAAGCGCAGCAAATCCAAGTGGAGGTACAACAGCAAACTCAGCGACGAAGCGCCGATACCAGCAAGCAAAGAGTCAGTTCGGAGCAATACGCTAACCAGCGGCGAAGTACAGACGTCAAGGAGCAACGAGGTAGTACGGAGCAATACCAGAGGCGAAGTGCAGACACCAAGGAGCAACGAGGCAGTACGGAGCAGTACGCTAACCAACGACGAAGCGCAGACACCAAGGAGCAGCGAGCCACGGAGCAGTATGCCAATCTCCAAATCCCTGGCTCTGAAGTGATTGAGATGCTACCATCGCCACGAGCTGGAGAAGAAGAAGAGGAAGAAGAAATTGACGACGCTGATCGACCCAGATTCAGTCAAACCATGATTCCGATCCTTGACTTCAACTCGGAAGAGCGAAGCAGTGAAGCGCAGTCCGTTTCAGGTCTCACAATTGAGATTGAAACACGCGAGTCGCGCAAGTTCAGTGACATCCCGATTATGGACTACGGTCTGGATCGAAGCATGAATGGTTCCGTACGCGAGTCCGATTTCGACTACGAACTGATCAATCGCTCCACGGCAGTGATCATGGAGCAAGTGCATGCAAACCGCGCTCGCCCAGATCTGTACGAATCGGACGATGACAATTTCCGATCGACTGAGATCATGAAGGACATCGAGGAAGAGCACAAGCGGCGCATGGCGGAACTGAACAGAATCGCTATGGACTACACGGGTAACCGCATCTCGAGACTGAACTTTGTCGACGAGGATCGCGAGTCCATGAACACAATCGACTTTGAACGGATGAGTGGCTCGTACCGGGAATCCTCTCAGCAGCTCGACATTCTGGAAGAAGACTCAGATTCTCTCCGACCGTCGGAGGCACCTCCTGTGATCCTAGAGAACAGTTATTCTCCACGGCAATCCCGAGACATCACCAGCTCGAATCGATCGGATTTCAATGGTAACTTTGGTCGCGTCAGCTCTCCAAAGGGGTACGTGGGTTCTCGAATGACGAGCCTCGAGTTCATGCCGGAGGAGCTGGAGTACAAAGAACCAACTACAACGAAAAGCCGATTTACGAACCTCGAGTTTTCGCTGGACCTGCTCGAACCGCGCGACACAATTGACGAGAAGATCGGATCCCCTCGGGAATCGACCGTGTTTGACGAAGAGCTCATCAACCGCTCCACGGCTGTGATCATGGACCAAGTGCGTGCGAACCGTGAGCGCGTGCCAAAGGACTTGGACATGTCGGATGGCGATATCCGCTCGACGGCGATCATGAAGGACATCGAGCTAGAGCACAAGAAGCGCATGGCGGAGCTGAATCGAATCGCGCTCGACAATGTTGGCGAGCGCCTCTCGACGTTCCCAACTGGGGGCATGCGCGAGAGCGAAGACGAGTTTGTTGCAGGCAACCGAAGCATGCTGCGCCAGGTGAATACCTCCCTCCTTGACTCAGGGTTTCGCCCGTCGACGATCATGGGCCGGTACCAAAACGCACACGAAGCTAAAATGGAAGCGCTCCAAGAAAAAGTGCGCCAGCTGGACGAGCAGTGCCGCGCGTCCATGGCGTCGATCTTCTCGGCGGAAGAGCTGGATTTCACGGAGCTGGACGCGGAACTTGAGCAAGAAGCCGCCGCCAAGGCGTCTGCGTCTGCGACGAAGCCAAAGTACAAGCACCGCGATGTGCCCCCAACTGCTCCAACGGCCGCTGCAAACAGCGGTGAAGGCGACGAGAACAGCTCGAGGATAGCGAACTTGTACTCGGTGAAGAACCTCAAGCCCGTGGCGACGCGACGCAACCCCGTGGTGATGCACGAGCGCGTGTCGTCGCACACGCTGTATCAGCAGATCGCGCAGCTGACGCAGCTGCAGAGCCAAATGGCGCTCGCGAAGGACGCCGAGGACGAAGACGCGTACAAACAGCGCATCAAGGAGCAGTACCAGTTGCTGCGCACGCTCAAGCTTCGCGGGTACTGATTGGCAGTCGAGTGAGCTCACAGCAACCTGTCTGTCCTTGTGTAGCCTCTGTGGTCGAAAGCTGGGCGACTCGACAACCTCAATTTATGGTAATGAACAAACATGTAAACGTTGATTGTCTGACCATCTTCCCATGCGTGTTGCGTCAAGTGAGTGAATGAGAGCGACTGGCTGAGTGACCTTGATTTAGTGGCTCCGAGAGGTTGCTCCACGAAGAAGAGTTCAGGTCAGTGAGTCAGTTGGTCAGTTGGTCTGGATCCTGTCGATCACGAGCGTTGCCCTGTGTGTGATTGCGTGTGCGCGTTGCGTACTGTTCCTTTGGATCTCCGCGGTCCTCCCCTCTGGCTCGAAAGTGTTCAGGGAGGTGGCTACGCAGGTCTACATCCCAATCCCACAAGTGATCCCAACGAGTGACCTCTTCGTCTTCGTCTTCAACCAAACAAAGGCCAAGATTGAGCAGCCACGTTCCAAGTTCTGCAAATCACAACTAGGACAGCGTCTCGTCGGTTGACGTGAAGAGGAAGGGCTGGTCGGTCAAATCTGTCCGGATGGATGTCCATCAGAGGTCCATTCATCCATCCACACCGAGTTGGCTCACACGACAACAACGTGGCGTTCTGAAGTGACCCGTTGCGGACATCCGGTCCGTCCATCTGCTTTTGCGGCACCGCTGAAACCTGAAAGCGCACCCACGCAGCCAACCCAAGAGGTAATAAAAGCCGACGGGTGTTGGAAGGGGACGGACCTTTTGGGAGCCACCTCATGCAGACACACAGAATCCAGACCAGCAACAAGTGAGTTATTGAGGGATAGTTTCGGAGCGCGGCGTTGCTTTGTCCGCGGGGTTGTGGACGGACGGACAGGAGCGGATTTGTGGATCTACGGGCCGATTCGATTCGACCGAGGTGGTGGTCATGCTCAAGTGAGCCCCCCCCCCCCC
>JAASFI010000368.1:0-31566 GCA_023333705.1 Globisporangium viniferum
CGACTTTCTTCCCCTCACCAGCGTTCCCACTAGTTCATACTTGATCGCCTAATGGCAATAGAGGCCCTCGGTGGTGGTTTTCAGCTTTAAATGCGCTCACAACCATCACGATGAATCCGGTGACGTGTTTGCCTCTCTGTAATCTAATTTGTAGCCATGGATACATTTTTCTTTACTGCTTTCCAATTACAAACTACCTTTGTAACGTAATTTGTCGCACATAGTGTGGGTGAAATGGCTTCATTTTGATATTACTCAAACGAAAATAGCTTCAAAAGGTCATTCTCAAAACCAAAACGACCCGAAGAGTGCCAGCTTTCTAGAAAGATCAAATGGATAGGAGTCTGGGTTTCGCTTGGCTCTCTCTCTCTCTCTCTCATTCGGCCATTTCGCTTCAAGCCTTCACCAACCAGCGCCTCCCGCAACACGAAGAGCCTCAGCCGCCTTGGCACCTACTCCCAAGTACTGTGACAGCCCACGCAAGCTCCGATGGACCCTCAAGCCGCGATCTCGCTCTTGCTTCTCTTTACGGGTCTTCTCATGAGCCTCCCAGCAGCACCAGTGGCTGTGGCTGCAGATGACATCGACTACTGCGCGCTCTCCTGTGATAACGAGCCCCCATGGGACCCCGTCTGCGACAACTACGGCAACACGTTCCCCAACGAGTGCCAGCTGAACATGATGAAATGCTGGGACCCAACGGCTGAGATCAAGTCCTACGGTGAGTGTCCATGCCCTGCTGGTTGTCCGTCCGAGTACGACCCCGTGTGCAGCTACGAGAAAGAGAGCGGGACGTACACTGCGCACTCGAACCAGTGCGAGCTGACCAGGAAAAGCTGCCTCGCTGCCCTCGACAACCAACCGCTGCTGACACAGAAGGAGTGCCCGCCGCAGTGCGGCAGCGACTACTGTGGAGATACTGAAGCGTGTATTAAACACCTGTCCAACAGCTTTCAAGAATGCGTCACCATGTGCAACACAATCTGTGCTGTGAATCAAGTGTGTATTTTCTTGGAGTCAGTGGCAACATGCGTACAAAGAGAGTAAGTACTACTAGTAGTAGTACTGTAGCAGTAACGAGACTGTGAGGTGAACGGAGCACCGCGAAACTCGAGAGTGAGAACCAGCTCAAGAAAAAGTTCGTCGATCTCGTTGCACTTCTATTAGTCAACGCTCTCCCACTAAACAATGAAAATGAAGCCCTTGCACATTGGTACGTGCTTAGCTGAGCCAGATATCGTATACTGCTGAGAGCATTCATTGTTCTGGGAATCATGGCTGGGCTGAAGCAGGTACAAAGGCCGTCAGAATCGAACCCAACTCTTCTTCTTCTCTCTCTCTCTCTCTCTCTCACACACACACAGTCGCACGTGGGAAGATTTACTTGAAGTTGTGGGCGACGCTATCAAAAGATCTAAAGCCCCAGAGGTCGCTGCTCATTCACGGATATTTCTGCAGCATCAAGGCTTTCTTGGTTCTCCGTTCCAACATTCGCGCCAATAGCCCGACGCAATCCTACACGTACACAACTCCCCCAGTCATGCGGGTCTCGTCCTTCACCAGGACCGTCGCACTCTTCGCCGCTGTATGGACTCTCACCGCCCGCAGTCCAGGTACCAGCGCGGCCACGGTGCGTCCAACGCGACCGGACGTGGTGAACCGCGCGCCGTCTCGCTGCGACAAGAAGTGCGAGACCGCCAAGTCGCCTGTGTGCGGCACGAACGACGTCACGTACGACAACTACTGCCTCTACAACGTCGCGTCCTGCAAGAACAAGACGCTCGCGGTCGCCTACATGAAAGCCTGTGTGAATGGTGATGGCAAGGGCGACGACGACGATGAAGATGAAGGTGACGATGATGATGACGATGATGACAATATAAGAACGCCTGCACCTGTGACGAAGCCACCTAGTGCGACGAAAGCGCCAGCTGCTGTGGTCATCGTAGAGGCCAAGGACGAGCTCCAGGCTGAACAAGTCCAAGCGTTCGAGGCTTCTGTGGATCACCCACGAGAAGAAGAAGAAGAAGAAGAGCGAGCTCAAGCGGACTATTGTGCGATCGAGTGCTCGTCTGTCGAAGATTTCGTCTGTGGGGATGATGGGCTCACGTACATGAACGAGTGCATCCTGGTGGCCGCAAAGTGTACGAACCCAAAGCTGAACCTCGTGTCGGCCGGCAAGTGCCCCCCTGTTGGTACCGACAAGTGCGCCAGATACTGCACGAGAGAGTACGAACCGGTATGCGGCTCGGATGGCGTCACGTACGGCAACGTGTGCACGTTCGCTGAAGCGAATTGCCGCGCCGGTAGCTCCTTGAAAGTGGTCGCGAAGTGTGCGTGTCCAAAGCCGAAGCCTTCACATACTGGAGTGAAGTGCGGTGACGTGAAGTGCGAACCACACGAGAAGTGCATCGCTGACCAGCTCCAGAAGAATCGAGAGTACTGTGTGGAGCTGTGCGATGCGGCCAACGACATTCGCTGCAAGAAGAAAGAGGTCTGCGTCCTCAGCCAGGTGGTGATGTGCAAGAAAGCGCCGTGCCCCAAGCAACCAACGTGCGTCCAAGCGTAGGAACGTATTGGCCGGCGGCGGAACTTTGCCGTCACGACAAGCCTCTTAACCATACGGCAAATACACGTCGCTGTTTTACATACAAGACGCGGTAACCATCCACCTGCACCATCCCAATCAGTTCAGTTGGAGCTTTTCATTCGCGAAAAACCGTATAAATGAATATGTTACAGTGGGTTTAGAATAAATGACCATACATTTCGTACTCTTGGATACTTGTATAATTTTATATGTAACATGCTCGTTGAAGTTTCACTTCATTTGTCTCCTAAGCCCTGGGATCGCTCAGCTTCTCCGCTAGCTTCTCAGTCCCATTCTCTTACTGGCTTTTCACTTTCAGCTCTCCAGCCTCAAACTGAAACCATTCTTCAAATCGCTTATTCGCTATCCAGCATTCCGAGTTCAGCGTCCAGGGTCTGAGCCCAGTACAAGGTCAAACAGTGTCATGCGCGCGCTCGCCGTCCTCTCGCTGCTCGCAGTACTCAGCATCCAGGTACCCCCTTACACTCAAGGCGCCGTTAGCGGCAGTACAGCAACTCTCCGTCGACAACTCGACGAACAACCGCTCGAGTTCACTGCGGAGTGCCCCATCGCGTGCCCGGAGATCTATTCCCCCGTGTGCGCCACCGACGGTGTCCAGGCGCTCACGTTCGGCAACAAGTGCGAGTTCACGATCGCCAACTGCAAGCGGGACAAGAAGCAGAAGCTCAAGTTGCTCAGGAAGAAAGCGTGTTCAGAGGACCGCGCGTTCTGCAACGGCGAGACGTTCTGCAGGAAGAAAGAGCGCTGCTTCACGCAAACTGGCGGCGGCGAAGGTGTCTACGGAGGCAGCAGCAGCAGCAGAAAGCCACTGCAGTTCTGTGCGGAACTCTGCGGCTCTTCCAATTGCGAAATCAGCGAGATCTGCATCGCGCGACAGGTGGCGTGCCTCATTGCCCCATGTCCAGTGATGCCGTCGTGCATCCCAAAGACGTCAGTAGTTAGCTAGCTGGCTCAGCAGGGGAATAGCTACTACAGGAGCGCAGGGATACTGAAAATCAGCATAACAGTGTTCATTATTACCATATAACTTACTCATTCTTGCAGTCTCTCTTCCACATGTTCTCGGCCACGAAGTCGTTGAAATCGTGGGACTCGTGCGCGTTGTCATCGCCCGAGTCGCCGCTGCCGTCGCCCGGCTGCCTCTCCTCACCATCGCTCCCACTAGAAGAGTTGGTTGAGCCAAAGCTCGCGTCGTTATCGGCCAAGGCCCTAGACGGAGCCAAGCTTCTAGGATCGACGCCTCCACCATCATCGCTGCCGTCACCACTACTCGAAGTAAACCAGCTGCTAGACGAGTTCGCGTTCTTCTCTTCCTCGCGGTCATCGGAACTGGGGCTCTTCTCTCCACCTGGGATGCCTCCGGGGGCGAATCCGCTGAAATCCAGCCCGTCAAAGACGACCGCCTCTGCGCCGCCACCGACAAGAGCCAAGCAGTCCCTGGATTTGCTCGGAGCCGGACTCAGCGCCTCTGGGTTCAGGCAGCTCTCATACTCCAGGTAGCAGACGTTCGGGTACGGCAGGCCGTCGCTTCCACACACGATGTCGAACTCCATCGCACAGTCGGAGTAGTCGCAGTCAGCGTAGTAGTCTGCATGTACGATTCCGACTCTGAGAAGCAGCAGTAGCAGTGTCATGAGAAAGCCGAGCTTGCCGTGCAGTCTGCTCTTCATCGCCGTTGTAGTGCGGCCCTAGAGGGACTAAGGGGACGGACGGTAGAGGTGGCAATGGCACCAGACCCACGTGAGCTTAGCCCCATTGTCGACCTACCGTTGGCTTTGCGCGAAGCGTCAGTCGAATTGTTCTCGCATGACGGGTGTTTCATGCATTGAAAGTCGAAAATCTGTGCTCTAGCGGGGTCGTAAGTGCGCGTACACCACTGAGAACATTCGAAGTACTCTTCTGCTTCATACACGGTACCACGGAGCTCCGATGAAGCTCTCGGTCCTACGAGAAGCACTAGGCTCGCCCATGCGTGCGTGTAATTTTATGAAATCGGTGGTGTGTTGCTTGTTGCTTTGCTTACTTGCGCGCTCGTACACTACAGTTCATCAGGGGGGACATCCTACAGTGCTTACGGAATACTTGGGTTCTCTCTCTACTTAGAGCTAGTACTTAGGACCTCACAAGGTCCCGCAGAGCTCGGCCGTCGCGTTTTCCAGACTCGAGTCGCGACAGAGCGCGCTCGCGTAGACGCACTTGTTGTCGTAGACGTGGCCGTCTTTCGAGCAAACAGGTGCGCTGAACATCGGACACAGGTACGCGCAGGCGTCGTAGCTCCCGCCTGGAGGTGCCGGGGCCACTGGGTACGGCGGGCATGGCCCTGGGTGCACAAGCGTTAGCTTGGGGTCGCTGCACTGTGCGACCCTGAACTCGCAGCTGTTGCTGTACGTGGCGCCGTTGGATGCACACATGGGCTCATAGCGGCTCATGCACATCATCTCGCAGTACGAGGCGTCGTTGTCGTCGCTGTCGCCCGAGCCACTGGATTCACCGGAGCTGCCGCTTGAGCTGTCGTCCGAGCTGCTCGAGTCCTTGCTGGTCACAATCCAGATACTGCTGTCGAACACGGTGCCCTCGAAGAGATCGTGGTCACCTTCCGAGTTCCTGTCGTCGTCACTTGAGAGCGTAGTGGTTGAGATGAAGTCCGCGGCGGAAGGCGCGTTCGGGTCGATCGTGACTCCAGGCGGCAGCGTGGGGCTCGCGTCAAAGTCGGGGAAGCTGTCATCATCACCGTCGGAAGACGACGACGACGACGACGACGACGAGTCCACGTCCGAGCCCGAGGGTTTAGTCGCCTCGCCAGGGATGATGCCGTCGAAGTCCGGCTCGTCAAACGACAGAGTGCCGCCCATGGGCAGCTCCGGGAAGTCGCTACCTTGGTCATCGTTGGGCGACGAAGAGCCCTCCGAGCCACTGGAGGAAGAATCCGCCGCCCCGAGTGGAAAATTCAACGCTTCACCGAGGATGCAATCAAATGGCACCGGACTCAGAACCCCCGGATTCAGGCAGCTGTGGTACCGCAAGTCGCACTCGTTCGTGTACGTGAGCCCGTCGCTGCCGCAAACGGGTGTGCCACCGACTTCACAGTTTGAAAAGCACTCGCTCGCATCTGCGCGGCCGAGAAGCAGCAGCGAGAGTGCGCTGAGCATGAGCGCCTGGAAGCTTCGTGGGGTCTTCATGGTCTCTTAGAGACGTCTAGAAGCACAGGAGAGAGAGAAGGCGGGAAGAACTTGCGTCTTGTCGTGTTCGAGGAGAACTGGGAACGGTGGAAGATCTTGCTGTGCTTCGGAGCACAAACGAACCACCAAGACTTTGGGGCTTCCCAGCGGTCGCTCGAAGAGCTTTGTGTTTGGTCATGAAGCGTCCTGTAAGAAACCACTATTGAGACCGTCAACGGACTCGACCTACCGTTCTGGAACGAAGCGTCAGACAGCCTTTGAAAGGACGGACGCCTGCCACGTACTTCGCGCTCGTTCACTTGATCTTAGACACACGAGGGCTGTTTCGCGCTCCTGCCTGTCTGTCCGTTTCACACGAGGTGATGTGGGGCTGGTAGTAAGTCGCTGGTGTGCAAATGCGCCTTTCGAACGAAACATGCACCGAAAGGCGCATTTGCACACCAATGCTGCTGTTCTTTAGAGCTTGATGCGTAATGCAAGCTGATAATGTGGCGCAGGTCGTGGTGGTCAGAGAGACCTGAGAACATTAGAACGCAACGCACTAAGGTTAGGGATATACTCGCAAGAACACCACGAGGTATTATTAGCGCCTGAGCTTACAGGAGACTCGACTCCTTTGCGGTTGTGAGCGTGGCTCCATCTCCTTGCGCGATGGAAGCCGCCACGCACGTCTGCGCCTCCGTGACGCACTCGCCCTGATCGACAGCCGCAAGGATTTCATCGTTGGCCTTGCAGGCAGCGCGCTCGAGCTCGCACGCGTTGCTGTACGTGACGCCGTTGGAGCCGCAGACCGGATCGTACTCGGCGGGGCACCCGATGAACTCGGCGCAGTCTTCAGGTGGGAGGAGAGCTCGAGCCATGTGAAGCGACGCTACGGCAGCGATGAGCAGGGAACCCGCGGTCATGCGAAGACCCGTCATAGTGTTTGCTGCTGGTGGTGGAGAGATTAGTGAAAGAGAGGGACGGGCGATTGATTGGAGATCGGTGTGGAGGATCTGCGTGTGTGTTCTTCTGGAGACGGCGTTTTCGCAAATGATGCTTGGACAGGCGAAGAGAAACGAGCTTCGACCTATTTATTCATTTCTTTGTCCGGGTGTTTGCTTTATCGCGTGCTCTGCCTTCCGCTCCTGTGCTATAATTGAAAGCCCAGCACATATGGTAACGTCGTCATCCGCTAGTAGTAGGATCTATGACCCCTAGTTGCAGGAGCACTCTTAACACAGAACTAGAACGCGCCAGTGCACACTATTAGGGACAGAATGAAGGGCCAGCGCATTGCTGAGCTGAGTCGTATGAAGGTGTATGAAAGGCGCCTTGACTGTGTGCTCTTGTTTGACGCCTGTGCTCACAAACAAACACCTTCGAGGCGAACGATCAAAACGATCTACTACAAAAGATGGCTACATTATCAGATCTGATACTCGTACTTATGAGAGTATACACAGTGGGTTTCCTGGAAGTAACGGTTACGCAATCAATCAGGTTACGGTTTGACCTATTTTAAGCCAAGCGAAACTGCTCAGGCATTAATATAGGGCTTCGTTGTGTCTGACCACCATGGAATGCCACACCAAGCCTGTGCGCAACGCACTTCACATCCGCATAGCAATCTTTAGCTTCTGTATGTAAAGCAGCTCTAGCTGCATAATCATTTGATCCTTTAGAGCATTAATTCGTGTCTATTGCTGGCAAGAAAGCAGGCTCAAGAAGGGGTTACCATGCTTTGATTGATGACGTGGCTGGCCTTTTCTCTCTAAAGCGTACCCCACTTTATAATCTCATAAATTATTTAAATTGATTATCTTTTTAGATAAAAACATTTGCAAAAAGAGTATACATTTCCTACATTTACATACCCTGTTTAAACCGATTGTAGCCTCAACCATAACCGAGTTACACTCTCGTTCCCATTCCCATCAGCCCAGCTCCTGCTCGCAACGCAATTACCAAAACGCCCACGAAGGCGAACGCGCACAAAGAGAGACGACGACATGCGCTGGGCCCTCTCTGCGGTGGCGGCGCTCGTGCTGCATGCGGTGGATGCCACCTCCACCACCAGTACCACAAGCAGCAGCTCCAGTACGTGTTTATCATTAAGCTCCTCTCACTGTGTTTACGTACGTGCCTTGAATGCTAACGTTGTTCTTCTCGTGCACGTGCTGCTCTTGTATTCACTCATGCAGACGGACTAGCAGCCGATGTTCTAGCGGACTTGGAGCGCGTCCAGGGCGACCACGACGTGGTGGAGCAACTCGCGCAGGTGGTGCTTTCGTCCCACGAACAAGGTGGCGATGTCAACACCAGCGCGAAGGACGCGCTCGTGCAGCTCGGCGACGCTTATTTCTACGGCAACGCGACGCTCGCGACCACCGTGAACGGCACGCTGGCGCTCCAGTTCTACGCACAGGCGGCGAAATGGGGCGACGCGCACGCGCAGTTTCACGTCGGCGTGGCGCACAGCTACGGGTTCTGGGGCTTGGCGAAGGACGAGGCGGCCGCGATGCTGCACTACTACTTTGCGTCGCTGGGCGAGAACACGGCAGCGAACCTCGCGCTCGGCTTCAAGCACTTGATGGGCGTCGGCGCGCCCAAGAACTGCGAGAGCGCGGTGCGGTACTACGAAGTGGCGGCGAACAAGGCCGTGCTGCTCCGCGAGGCGAATGCGAGCAAGCCGGCGATCTACGACCTGCCGCACCGCCGCCTCAAGACCGTCTCGGAGACGCAGCACAAGAAAAACATCCCCAGTGACGCGGCCATCGTCGACTACTATCAGTTCTCGGCGGACAAGGGTGACCCGGAAGCCACGATGAACCTCGCGACGCTCTACTACTATGGCGCGCGCGGGCTCGAGCAGGATCTGCCCCGCGCCGCGGCGCTCTTCCAGCGCGCCTATGAGCTCGGTGCGAGCGGCGGCGCGTACCACTTGGGCCACATCTACAGCCACGGCATCGGCGTCAAGCAGAACAACGAGACGGCGTTCAAATATCTGCAGGAAGCCTCGAACGAAGGTAACACGCAGGCGTTGAACGAGCTGGCGTTCATGCATTTGCAAGGGCGAGGCACGGCGCGCGACCTGCAGCATGCGACGCTGCTCTTCCAGAATGCCGCCAAGCAGGGAAGCATGGAGGCGTTCTACAATCTGGGCGTGCTCCACATGAAGGGCATAGGCAGCTCGAACGCGATCAGCAAGGACCCGGAGTACGAGGTCGCGCACGGCTACTTCCAGGTCGCGGCGCACCAGGGCCACACGATCTCGAGCCACAAGCTTGCGCACATGAGCTTGCACGGCATCGGCACCACGCGCTCGTGCAAGAACGCCGTGGACTCGTTCAAGCTCGTGGCCGAGCGCGGCGAGTGGGACCGCATGCTCTCGAAGGCGTTCAAGGACTTCAAGAACCAGGACTACGAGGCGTCGTTCATGAAGTACGCGGTGATGGCGCAGCAAGGGTATGAAGTAGCACAGCACAACGCCGCGTACCTATTGGACCATGGCTTCTTGACGCCGCTGTTCTCTGCTGCGACTACGCCCGAGCCCGAGACGGCCGCTGCCGCCATGATGCTCTACAAACTCGCTGCGCTGCAGGGCAATGTGGACGCGAACTTGAAGATCGGCGACTTTTACTACTACGGGAAGGGCGGTAACGCGGTCGACTACACGCGCGCCAGTGCGCACTACTCGCTCGCGAGCAAGCGCGCGAATGCGCAGGCGATGTTCAACCTCGCGTTCATGTACGAGCACGGCATCGGCGTGGACCAGGATTTCTATCTCGCGAAGCGGTTCTTCGACAAGGCCAGGGAAGCGCACAGCGACGCGCACGTTCCCGTGACGCTCGCGCTTTGGAAGCTCAAGGTGCACACGTTGCTCACGAGCTGGAAGCGCTCGTGGGACATCTTTGTGGGCAACATCGAGGCACCAGTGGCTCCACCAGCGCCGCCAGCTCCAGCCCCTCAAACTTCCTCGTCGTCTTCAACATCAAGCGCGTCATCAACCTCAACCTCATCGTCAGAAGCAGCCCAGGCGGAGCAAGACGCGAAGAGCTACGTCGAGTCGTTGCTCGCGGCGTGGTGGCCGAGCATCGTCACGGGAGCGGACACCAACACGCAGAGCCAGGGCGGCATGGAGTCGGCGCTGGGCAACTGGCGCGAACTGGTCCACGAACTGCTCGAGTCGGACGACTTCCTCATCGCGCTGCTGCTGCTCGCGCTCGGCGTCGTGCTCTACATCCGGTCTGAGCGACAGTACCTCGGAGACCCGATGCCGCTTCCGCAAGAACAACAGCAGCAAGAACAGGATTAGCAGCAATAATTACCGAGTACACACAACACACACCACCTTCATACGTATGGATGAAACTAAAGAACATCATGATAAAGACGCCAAGGAGATAATGGATGGCCGATGCATTTTCAACTTACAAGGGCCAAGCTGTTCGTTCTACGCTACTCTTCTCACACTTCCTGTCTATTTTATCTACGCCACTTGGAGCTTCAACAGGCTCTCAATCATCTGCTGCTGCTTGTCGACCATTTCCTTCATCGCCGCCAGTTCATTCCGAAGTTGGTCGACCTCCTGCTGACGATTTCGAGCCTCTGCGTGCAGTTCCTTCAACGCTTCGACCACCACGGGCACGATCCTTGCGTACGCGACGTACTTGAAGCCCTCTCTGTCCTCGGAGACCACCTGCGGGAGCACTTGTTCCACCTGCTGCGCCAGAAAACCAAGTTCCCTGTCCGTAGAGAACTTCTTGTCGGGAAAATCCTCCGTACGGTAGCTGTACTCCACACCCTGGAGGGCCTCCACCAGACCCAGAGCATTGCGAATCGGCTCAATGTCCTTCTTGAAGCGCGCGTCCGAGGCGTCCACATAGGCGCCGGAGCCCATGACCTGGCCGTCGACCGTGATCCCCGAGCCAAAGAACGCGTCGAGTTCCACGAAGAGTTCGCCGTCCACCTCCATGCGCTCGATGCTCGTCATGTTGACGTTGCTGATGTGGCCGCCGACGATCTCCACGTGGTGCAGCTCGCTCTCGGACATGTCGATCGAGCCCTGGATCACGTCCGCACGTAGCTTGAGCACTGACAAAGTGTGTGACGCGGGGTCAAAGCCCAGCGTCTCGTCCTGGGAGAGCTCGCCGCCTTTGCCGTAGAACGCGACGAACCCGGCTTTCTGGCCCGCGACCTGCACGCTCTTGACCGTGAGCTTGATCTCGCCAAAGTTGAGGTCGTTCGCGGCTTCGAAGCTGGTCACGCCCGTCATCACGGCCGTGTCGAAGGCCGCCGCGGTCAGCGGTCGCCAGCTCGAGCCGTCAAACATGAAGATGGACGACGCCCCGGACTTGACGCTGATGTCCCCGTCCAGACTCTGCTCGTCTTCGTTCTGGATGACCAGCAGCTGGCCAGCGTATGCCGCGTCGACATCCAGCTTCACCAAGTTCCTGTGCACCTCACCGTTGTCTGTGATCTTGACGTAGCTGTGCGTGCTTGGGATCTTAATTTCCATACCAGCGACGAGCTTCACGTGCGAGAGCACGACCTGCGCCTGCGAGACCAGCGCGCCGCTCGAGACGATCTTCCCGCTGTTGCTCGTCGTGATGTCGCCCTGCGTGACAATGTTCCCGCGGTTGTCCACCGAGACAATGCGCTCTTTCTCACTGGTGAGCGCCTCGAAGAGACGGAACGGATGCATATTGTGCTTGCTACTCTGCTGCTGCTGCTGGTTTGAGAGATCGAACTCCAGCAGCGCACCTCCAAAGTTCGGGTTCGTCGAGAGCACCTTGAGCGAGGCGTCGTTCACCGCATTGCTCTGGACACTGAAGCCGCCGTCTTTGATGCTGAGGCCACCTTTTGTGATCAACTCGCCTTCAATGTATGCACCGCCGGACTCGATCCGCAGTCCGCCGGAGGTGATCGTCTGGCCTCCAGACTTGATGCGCACGCCGCCAGCATCCACTTGAAGGCCGCCCGCGTGGATAATCGCCTCACCTGAGGCTTTCACCTCAAACACCTCGACGTCGTGCCTCCCTTTTGCGAGGATCAAGATGTCGTCTTCCTGCTCAGAGTGGAGCTCGAGGACCCCAGCGCCACCAAACCGTTGACCATCACCCGCCTTCCCGGCCTTTGGCGGCTGTCTCGCAACACTGAGTGCTGGTAGTTTCGCAGACGACGACGCGAACGTGGCGTGGCCGTCACTGACGCGGATCGACCCCGAGTGAAGGTTGAACGCCCCATTCTGGATCTGCAGCGCTCCGTTGCTGATGTTGATCCCGTCCGAGAGCACGTGGATCCCGCCACGCTGGACCTTCACACCCCCACGGAGTACCTCGAGCCCACCGTCGTCGATCACCGTCGTCCCGGAGCTGCTCACGCGGAACACCGGGCCGTTCGCGCCTGACAGCCGCATGAAGTCCGCCCCGCCGTACTCTGCCGCGCCAGTGATGTCCATCACCAGCATCGCGTCGTATTTCGTGGTAGTCCCTGTCGCCGTCTGCTGCATGCGGATCTGCCCGTTCTTGACCTGAACGTCCGCGCTCTCCAGCGCGAGACTGCCTCCACTCTGGATCTGCGCCTGGCCGCTCTGGATCACGAGGTCGCCCTCTTTGAGGAAGAGCGAGCCCACGTGCAGCGACGTGTCGCCGTCCCCGTTCATACTGAACACGGTGCGTCCCTCGATGTCCGCCTTGATGAGGTTGAACCCGACCGACTTGGCGCGTTTGGCGCTCACGCGGAGTACATTCCCCTTGAAGAACGGACCGCTCGATTGAGCGATCGTGATGTCCTCCTCGTCCTTGTTGTTGCCGCAGTTCTCGCCGTAGTACCCGTCCTGACATGTGCAGACGCCGATGCGGTCGTTGCAGAGGCCGCGGTTGCTGCACGGCGCGTACTCCTTGACGTTCGTGTCGGCCTTGCTGTGGAATGCGCATGTGATCTCTCCGGGGCGAGCGAGCTTGACGTTCGACGAGTCGCACCAGAAATCGGTCGACAGCGGGTTGCCGTTGTGATTGTACAGGTTGTTCATCACCGGGTACACGGGGAACGAGTGCAGCGTGATGTCAAAGACCGCCTTCGAGGGCTCAACGAACCCCACGCGCGTGCAGCTCACGTCGCCGAAGTTCTGGAAGCGTCGGAAGATCTGCGTGCACGCTTCGCTCGTGACGTCCTCGAGCGGGGCGTCGAACTCGACCGAGTG
Organism: Globisporangium viniferum; assembly: GCA_023333705.1. Lineage (NCBI taxonomy): Eukaryota > Oomycota > Peronosporomycetes > Pythiales > Pythiaceae > Globisporangium > Globisporangium viniferum. The sequence goes on from JAASFI010000368.1 coordinate 12,977, forward strand.
CGAGTGGAACGTGAGCACGAACTTGCCGCGGATCGCCGCACCGTTGCTTGCGGAGATCGCGAGACTCAGCTGCTTCTCGCGCTTGGTGGTCTCCTCGGGATCAAAGCCATGCGGACACATCTCTGCATTACACAACAGTCAAGAGCAGTCAGTAAGTTCCATGCATTGGCTAGATGAGAAGCTACGGACAGGTACAGTAAGTAGCAATAGCGAAGACGCACTCTTGGAGCAGTCGCTCGCGTCGTAGCCCCACTGACAGTTGCACACGCGCTCGCCCAGGCGGTTGAGCACGCACGTGCCGTGCAGCGAGCACTGGTTGGGCGACCCCGGACAGCGCGACGTCGCCGCCGCGGCCACGCCCACATGCTGCTGCAGCTGCTGCTGCGTGGAGAGCAGAAGCACCAGCGTAGTGGCGTGTAGCAGAGCGAGCTTGTACAGCAGCCGCATGGTATCTCTATGCAGCAGCCAGAGAGAGATCGTGGAGCTCTGTGCGCAACGCGTGACTTGCAAGAATGTATGAATGAGCGCAATGCTGCGACTTGGATCCGCACGAAAGGTCACGAATCGAACGAAAGATTCGTTTTCGGAATAGTGTACCACATAAGATACGGTCAATAGAAAATACCATATATTAAAAAAGAGAATCGCTACAGTACACTAACATGGCTACGCTGACACTCGGGAAGGAAGAGCTTGTCGCGCAGCAGAGAATAGAAAACCACGCTTTCCTCACTGCGCTCCGACCATTTGGGGGTACTCCACCGCCTCAAGAACATTCCGTCTCAAGAGCATCCCGTCCCAATTGTCCTTACTCTCTCTCGCTTCCGACAGGTGACGAACGCAGCAGTCATGAAGAGCCTTCGAGTGGTCACTGGTCTCCTCTTCCTCTTTGTCCTCGGCATCGTGCCATTCCAAGTGGCCGAAGGGCTCCGCTCCCCTCAAGTGTGCGTAGAACTGGTCGAGTGTTTGGCAGAGTTTGACCCTGTTTGCGGCTCTGACGGCGAGTGGTACAGCAACAGATGCGAGCTTGACTTCGAAGCATGCAAGAGGAACGACGCCACCCGCAAGATCAACGAAAGCGAGACTGCGTGTCCACCGAAATCGTAAGAAATCTCGACCGAGGGCACTGCTGTAGTCCGCTACAACTCGTGCTTTGGGGCATTAGCGCTAGCCCAATCGAAAAGAAGACAGAGTTAAACGAGCGTGTTTATTACGACAGGTAACCTCCATCAGATAGCAGAACGTTTTGATTGCATTTGTAAGCGTAATGTACACTGCGTCAGCGTGCGATGGACTCTGAACTGTACGAACTGCATGGAGTTTGTGTGGCTCCAGGCGTTATGGGCTCCAGAAATCAGCAGCTCCTGCAGCCTAAGTGCTTGAGTGGCAGTGGCGGAAGTTCGGTTCTTGGAAGCCTGAGTTTACCTGTGGCATCATCCGAATGAAAGGCCCTTGTCTATATTAAAAACTACCCAGCGCTCAATTCTGCTTGGTGCTATTTCGGATGACCACCTACTCAAACATGCGCGTATTACTGCGTTGATAATACTGGAGCACCCTGAGTCAATTACCAGCGTGCACTTGCTCGTCGAGCAACGAAAGGCTAGCAAGCCGCAGGCAGATTCCTTCCGTCCTGATGAGCGTCCACCCAGAGCCTCTGCAGTCTTTCGCCACCGCCAATCAGCCTCCTGCGCCGTATGGCGACCTCCTTCCGCAGCCAAAGCAGCCGAATCAGACGTATAATCAGCAGCAACCGCGCCACAGTCGAGTTCATCGAGGCTCTCGAGGAGCATTTCGGTTCTCCGTAAGCAGTCGAGTCGTCTTTCGATGTCTCTGGCTGGCGGCCCTGAGTCTCCACCTCATCGACGGGTTCGCGACGCTCGGCAGTATGCTGCTCTACTTCTACGTCACGGACCCAATGAACTCGTACAAGTTCGCGGCGCTGAAGCTCCCGATCGAGTACTTTGACGGCATCGGGTACTCGTTCGGGTTCGTTGCCGCTCTCCACGGCCTCGAGGTCTCCAAGATGGTCTTTTACTCACTGCGACAAAGGCAATTGGCGTTCACAGCCCCAGTCTCAGCCACTCCCGGATCATCCGCACGCATTACCGCACAAGACTCAGAGCGAACCGGATCCGTGGTGGTCGTCCAGCGCTTTCTCAGTCGCACCTGGTTCCAGGTCCGACGGCCCTGGAGGGCGTTCTTCGCGCGTGATGGGTACTTTGGACTCAACGGCCCGCTCTTCGAGATCTGGTTCCAGACCCGCGAGGCGATCGAGATCGCCATCCAGAGCTACCAGGCGTACACGCTGAGCTACTCGGTGCCTCGCCGATGGATCAACCACCTGGCAGCGACGGCCGTGGTCCTCAACTGCTTCTCCACTCCGGTGGCGCACTTGGTGTTTCGGGGCAAGGCGCTAGAGAAGAAGCGGCGGCTGCTCTGCTTGGTCGCCGACCTGGTTCTGGACTTCAGCTGCTCGGTGATCATTCCGCTCTGCATTCTCTACCCGTATTGGTACCAGTTTGACAAGACAACCGGGAACTTCCGGGACGAACTGCTCTATAACGACGTCTGGTACGTCAACGCGGTGACCGAGGGGCGTCAACTCTTCATCACGTCGCTCCCCGATCATATTTCGACGCTGCTGCCGCATCTCGGCATCCTCACGTGCCTCTACACCGTCAAGACCCTCGTTCGCCACGTTCCAGTGGTGACCACGCCGACGGCGCTCGTACCTGAAGAAATGGTACGAAGAGGGCCAGCGGCAGTCGTTCAACTAAGAGACAACAACAGCAGCGCCACGGTGGGCCAGCTTGTACCCGGCGACAGCGTGGCCAGCCATCGGCATTTCTTTGTCAACATTGTCTTTGTGCTCGTCGGCATCGTGATCGCAGCGGTCCACGTGTACGCGCAGACGGTCTCCAATGCGCTCAAGCCCGGGTGTAAGTTACAGCTGAGCCCTTGGTTCGCGGCCAACTACTCGTGCTCCGTCATGGAGGTGAACTGCTACCGACAGAGCATCACTGGCGAGCAGCATCAGCTTGAAGCGATCGTAGGAGAACTACAGCGGGACGCGTTGCTGACGTTGCTGATCACGCACTGCGCTGATCTCCACGTACCTCCCGTGATCCAGCAGTTTCCGTCCCTAAGTGGTCTCGAGATCTTCAACTGCTCGATCACGAAGTGGGGGTCGGACGCCGCGGTCCGGAGAGGCTACCACGACCGGATGAACTACGCGTACGTCATGTCCAGCAACATGACACGCCTACCTGAGGGTCTCCTACATGAGAACTTGCCCGTGGACTTCTCGCATCTCTTCTTTGAGCACACGAACTTGAGCGAATTGCCCGAAGACATTGATATATATTGGGGAGCTCACGAGTGGGTCTACCTGGGGTTCGAGTACTGCGACCTCCAGAAAGTCCCGCTAGCGCTCGGCGAGATCCAGATGTGGCAGCTCTCGCTTAAAGGGAACCAGATCGAGGAACTCCCGGACCTGATCTTCCAGCACCAACACTTTCTGTCGGTCTTCTTGTCTGAGAATCCACTGCGAGCTCTGCCCTCTACGATTGGGGATACGAGCGACCTGGAGGAGTTTCGAGTGCGCCACACAAAGATCTCCACAGCTCCAGACTGGCTCCTCGACTGGTTTACAGCGGAGGAAGAGAAGCGCCACGCTGAGCACTACGTGGTGGTCAGCGACACCCCACTCTGTGATTCTATTGCCTCGCAAAGCTCCTTCGGTGGCGGGGATGGAGGTGGTGATGATACAAAGAGCCTTCGAACCGATCAGTTCGATGCAAATGCCGCGCTTCTCGAGAAAATGTGCGAGTTCATCGAGATCCCAGACGATTCGACCGCGTTGATCATCAGCCAACGAACACCGTGAGAGTTTACTACGTTTAGTAGTACGAGGATGGCCATCGTCATCGAACTTCGAGATGTATGATATAATCCCAGCCGTTTTTGTTTGATGTGCTTATGGGCGGTGAGAAAGAACGACCCGAGCAGCTGGGGTTCGATCATACACTTGCTTGATGCCTGGCAAACTTACAGTTAGTTCCACGATTGTTCGATGAATTACATTCTTCCACAATGGAGCATGATAGAAAGACTCCCCCACCTTTCGTTAATTACCTTTCACGGCGTTCACTGGCTGACGGTCAGCGCAGTCGACGTGTCTTGGAGGCCAGCGAACCCGCACATTTTTCAAGAAGTGTGGCATTTGTGACGTACTGATCACATCTGAGGCTCATGGGCTCTGTCACCACCACCACCACTGCCACCGCCACCACCACCATCGCCGCCATTGAAGGAGCTTCGCCGGCATTGGTCTCACAGAGTGGCTTGTGTCGCTGCTGGTCATGTAGTCTATAGCGTGGCCTCTCCTTCTCCGTGGTCCAGTCGTGAAGCCAGCTCGACGGCAGCACGTCGACACGATTCTGAGGACACTCGACATTTTCAAACAGGTTCGATCTTTGATTTGGGGTCGTAAATCGGCATCCGATTATCACTGCTCTACGGTAGCGTCTACAGTAGTCTGGTGGTTCTTCCTCTAGATGTCTGAAGCGCGTTTCGTTGATCCGGCGCCGCTGGGGACGCACCGCATTGTGAGAACTCCGTCAGACTACCTAGCAATTAACCCGCAACCGCTCTCTCACAACCCACCTTGTCAGGGGATACTCGGGACTTTGGGTCCGAGGCAGTATGTCGTGCCTCGAGATTGCTGGTGAGCAATGGCTGCTGAGCGTTGTGTTCTGTTGTGTGATCTGAATATCTCGAAGCTCTGGCAGCCTCAATCTACTACTGCATTCGCTCCTTGATGGTGCAGCCACTTGAACTCGAATGTGAAATCGTTTCCTAAACAAGACAAACTAGTGTGTAGCAACGTGAGTCTCGCTACCAGACACAGAGAGAAACCCACATGCCATGATAGAAGGGCGTGCGTTGACTGTCTTACCATTGTGCACGAGTGTGAAGCCTAGCGCGATGATGACCCAGGCCAGGAACATCCCCTGGATCGACAGCCACTGCCTCTCGAGCACGAACCCGAGCTGGTGCAACGCTGAGATCTGGAAGCGCCACTTAAGCGCCACGTGCAGATAGAGCAGCGAGCCGAACTCCAGGGCCGAGTAGATCAGGATGCTGGACACTGTCGAGCGCACTTTCTCGGAGGTCATCTCAGCCATGTCAGGGTAGTACTTGGCGTTCGGGAGGTGGTAGAGAATGTTCACCGAGACGCCGTACATCAGCGGCACCACGGCTTCAATGTACTCCACGAGCAGCACGCTCTCACATTTCCAGAGTAGCTCGAGCGTCTTTTGCAAGACGACAGTTTGCTGGTTGTTCCTACTCGCGAGCTGGTCTCTAGGGACTCCGCACCAGGGAACCACTGCGTTCAAGCCCACACCCTGGAGCGAATGGACGAGATCCCCACTGGAACGGCGTACGTTCGGTACCCCGCGAATGGTGCTGCCTTGTTGGCCAGCTGGCTGCTGAAGACCCCTCAGTCGATGGAGATTCGCCGCGGTCTCTCGCAATAGCACATGCGTTTGGTGCAGTGACTGGGCTCGAAGCGCACGCAGATCGAGCTGCTCTGGGGACTTGCAGGAGTCCTACACAGTGGGCAAGGAGCCCGGCGGACGCGCTACTATTCGCCTCCTACTTCAGTGTCACCATTGTTTGCTGGACCTCCGCCATGTACCGGAAGAACCTTCGCAGCGTGTAGACGTTCTGGATCGCATCGATCACGGTGATGCCCACGGTGGTCCACGTGGAACCGGAGCTCTGCATGAACTTAGCCTGGAAGAGCGCGTTGAAGAGATCGACCGTCGTCGCCACGACGGGGACCAGCTCATCGACGTCTGCGACCACCTTCCTCGCGAGTTTCTTCAAAAGCGCCTTCAGCACGGGGAGCACGAAGATGAACGCGAACTGGTTGACGCCCTGGAGCGTCCGGAAGATGGCGTTGTAGACGGGAAGATCACCAGGAACAGCGACGTGAGATTCACCAGATTCGAGAACCGCTGAAGCTCGAGCTTGACCTCCGGGCTCGCTGCAAACCTGTCGCGGCTGATCAGGAACCCGAGGCTCGCGTAGAGCGTGAGTGTCCACGGCGGATTGCCCACGACCATCATGAACGGGATCGGGAACACCCAGCACTTGGCGGTCAACAGCACCGTCAGCAGGTACACGGTAGCCAGGAGTAAACTGAGCACGGCGATCTGTTTCATCGCCAGGCAAATCGCTGGTGCCAGGGCTCGCAGTTGGAAGAGCACACCGACCGAGAGCACGATGGAGGCGATGAAAACGCGCACTCACATGACCGAGTTCCTGTCCCATCCGGCATACGGGTCTTGCAGCGGCATGGCGTTCAGCCCCACGATCGTCAGCAGCGATGGGATGATGGACAGGAAGAGCACGAGAGCCGCCCGCCAGAGCGGGGTCTGCTGAGAATACTCGCTCAGTTCGCACAGACGCTCGATCGAGTACTGGCCTCGGAGGCCGCCGGTGGTGGGGTCGATGCGGTGGCAGATCGCACGCAAGCGGTCGGTGGAGCCCATGTCGATGCGACAGACGATGGATGCTTAATCGCCAGTCAACTCAGGTCCTGGAAAGAGGTTGGGACGCAGTGTTCATTCATTCCGTTGGTCTTCCAAGTGACGGTATTTGCTGGTATTTATACTCGACTACTTACAACCTGTGATGGCCGAAAGCAGATTTGGAGGCAACGAAGTGGGGTGAAATTGCTCATTCTTGCCTGGCCATTCCGTGCTTATGATTCAGGAGACCGACAATTCAACTCGGGCCGCCCTGTCGAGCCATCTCAGCGAAGTACTTTCTTGCACGCGCAAGGTAGCGAACTATATGTTATACCACAATGCAAATGCTGCTGCTGTCAGTGCCAAAACACGCAGTGTGACTTGACTTGTCCGTTCCAAGCTGCTAACAGAACACACTTGTCAAGGACAGTTGCTCTTCTTCGTCGTCTCGCTTGTTTAACCTGAACACACCCTCAGGCGTGTACTACTCGTACAGCAACTGCCTGTCAAGGAAAGCTTTAATAAACCAATTTTATATCAGGTGTCGTCGTTGATGGTGATGTTGTTATTTTCGAACTCTGTGAGCTCGCACCTGAAGGTTTTGGGCAGCGCACAAAGTTATATTTGCTGCTTGGACCTCCTCATTGCTGATCGAGCCACGCCTCGCTCGCTATACACTCCCCCCATTTCGTGCGAATCCAAGCAGAGCAGACAGTCCTGCCTTAATGCGGATCCCGCCGCTTGCCCCGAGCGTGGATCTCATTCCCCAGCAGCAGCGTCCAAGTACTGCGATCCAGCCAACCTCACAGCCAACAGCGGCGCACCATGCGAGAGCCCGAGCCAAGTCGGTCCAACTCGCTCTCTCACCACATGTCTATCGCTGGGTGTGGCTCGCTCTCCTCGGATTCCACGCGGTCAACGCTGCAGCGATGGCTGGGATCTCGAGACTGTACTTCTACCTGTCGGCCCCCGACGTGGCGTACAAGTACGAGGCGCTGCAGATCTCGGTCCCCACGTTACAAAGGTCTGGGGTCTCGTTCCTGCTGGTCGCAGTTGTGCATTGGACTGTGATGGTGCGGATCCTGTTCTACTCGCTCCGCCACAAGCAGCTCGCCTTCTGCAATCCCGTCGCGAGGCGGCGGCCATCCCGATTTGAAGCGGAGTCTCAATCCCAATCCCCATCTCAATACATAGTTGTGAGAGTACTGTACTCGCTGTGGAGGCGGATTCGACAAGGCTGGTACGCTTTGTTTGGTCGCAATGGCTACTTTGGTCTCAACGGCTCGCTCTTCGATTCTGGTTTTGAAGCGCGTGAGGCGGTCGAGATCGTCCTGCAGACGTACCAGACGTACAACCTGAGTCGGTCTGTCCCAAAGCGCTGGGTCAACTCGCTGGCCGCGGCGTCCATCGTGCTGAATTGCTGTGCGACACCATTGGCGCACGTGGTGTTCCGCGGCGAGTCCCAGACGCTCGTGCGACGGCTCTTTTGTCGTGTTGCCGACATGCTGCTGGATTCGTGCTGCTCGCTGGTGATCCCGCTGTGCATCTTCTACCCGTATTGGCGGAGCTACGACCAGGCAACGGGAGATTTTCAAACGGGCGAGTACTTCGACGAAGTCTGGTATGTGAACGCGGTCGCGGAGGGAAGATACATCCTCATCACATCTGTGCCGGATTTCATCTCCACGCTGGTGCCGCACGTGAGCATCCTCTCGTGCTTGCTCACGATCGAGAGTCTGCTGCAGCAGAAGCGTAGTACAAACTCTGTGAGCCAGTCAACAATGACCAGTACTACGGCTGAGCAAAGGATCGCGTCGGATAAGAACTGGACAACGCTCAATCGCAAGACCCAGAGAGTACGCTTCATGGTCCACTCTGCGTTTGCTGTCTGGGGGATCGTCGTCGCGGCCGTGCACCTGTACACCCAGAAGAACGGCTGGAGGACCAGACTCGGCTGCAAATTGCACACAGACGCGTGGCTCACGACCAACTACTCGTGCTCCGTCATGGAGGTGAACTGCTACCGACAGCAAGTGTCGGGCGAAAGTGAACACATCGCTTCTGTCCTACAAGATCTAGATCGACTTGCGCTGCGGATCCTGATCATCAGTCATTGCCCAGCACTCCATGTGCCTCCAGTGATTCAGGAGTTCTCGCAAATTGGTGGGATCGAGATCTTCAACTGCTCGATTGTCGAATGGGGAGCTAACGCTGCTATACGAGAAGCGTTCCACGGCAAGCTCACGTCCGTGTACATCATGCTGAGCAACTTGAGTGGGATCCCAGAGGCGCTGCTTCATCGGGATCTCCCCAGAGGGCTCTCGCGAATCAACTTCTATCGGACGAACCTCAGCGCAATACCAGAAGACATCAATACACACTGGGGGGACAAGGACTGGACCTACCTCGGCTTCAACGGCTGCAACCTCTCGAGTATCCCTCCGGCGATGGGGAAACTGTCGCTTTTGCTGCTTTCACTCCAGGAAAACCGCATTGAGGTCATTCCAGAAGCGCTCTTCGAGAACCACCGCCTCGGGATCCTCGCAGTGTCCAAGAACCCGTTGCGTGCGCTTCCAGACTCGGTCGGAGTAGTCTCGAATGGCAATGTTTTCGAGATCGCGGCCTCGGATACAAACATCTCGACCATCCCAAGCTGGCTGCGCGAGTGGGTCGAGCAGAAGCGAGTCACGAGTTCTTCGCTGCTCAACACGCCATTCTGTGACTCGCTGTTGGAGAAAATGGCTGCTGCTACCGACAACTCTTTAGACACGGCCGATCTACTGGAGAGCGCCGAGATGGTCGCTCATCTTTGTGTGGCAAGGGACGCGCGCACGCTTACCCTCGACGCGTTGCTTCCCCAGCGGCAGCCGTGAATCGATTGTCGCTTCAAATGGCTGAAGAATCCTACCTCAGAACGAGGTCTGCGCCAAACTTCTCACTGGAGTACGTTAGCCCTCCAGTCCATTCATTCATATATTGACTCAAGTACATTACAGTACCCAGTCATCAAATACAGTATGTATTTAAAACAAAACAAAAAACAACACGCGCTTACCATAGAGCTTCTGTTCTTCACGACACCAGCCGAACCACGATCCGCGACTTGTGAAGCGCGTGTCCTGGTGCTTTAAAGTCGACGCGGATGCAGGCATTTGCAGCCAGGAAACACTGTACTTCCGAGACACTAAGAGTTACACCAGAGGTGACGTCGCGGTGCAGGACCGACACGCACTGGTCGAGACGCGTGGTGCCGTTCCACACACTGAAGATCTCTTGAGGTGGCTTAGCATCGGTGCCTGGCTTGGAAGTGTGTTGGAGATCCACGTTGATCTGGTACACGCTGTCTCGCAAGATCTGGATCCCGTTGTTCACGATCACAAAGTGGCTGTCTCTGGTAGTCGAAGGTGATGACTGGTGAGGGATCTGGTAGCTCGTACGCTCCCAGTTCAGAGTCCCCGGAGAGCGCACAGTGCTTAGCGACTTGGCCGAGATATGGATCAGCGGCTGGATGTGCTGAAATGGTGGTGGCTGGACGACAGAGGATGCTGCTGCTGGTGCTGCTGCTGTTACGAGTGGAACGGGGCTTGGCAACACTGCTGGCTCTCGCGTTGTGCTCGCTGGAGTGACTGGTGCCATTGCGCTGGGAGTGATTGTGCCGTTGCTAGTAGCTGCTGACCTGGTAGCTCGACGCGGTGTTGATGCTGTGCTGGTTGCCGGCACCTTCGCCTCCCCAGTAGCCCGTGGTTCTTCTGCCGACTCTTCCTTGCTCTCCTCCTCCCCGTCTTCCTCGCTCGCGCTGTGCTCACTCGCCTCCACTTCAGCCACGCCCGTCGCAGCTGGGACTTTCTTGAGACAGTGGCGCTCTTTAAACTTGTGCATCCAGCCGTTCGAGAGCTTGAGCTTGTCGTGCGAAATGCCGTGCTTGGCGCGCAGCTCCACCGCCTTCCGAACGAGCGAGTCGGCCGTGAGCGGCTCTGCTTTCACTACCTGCCCGTTAACGGTATCGTCGCCACCATTGCTGGTAGACTGGCACGCGTGGTAGTATGCGAGCAGCTCCTTCTCGAACTCGGGGAACTTGACGCGCCGCGTCTTCTTCTTGCTCAGATTGCCGGCGAACGCGTCGTCGGGCGCCTGCGAGATGCGGTAGAGCGTGGAGCGGCTGACGTTGATCTGGAACTGCGCGCGCACCCAGTCCGCCACCTCAAAGTGCGTCAGCTGCGGCTGCGCGCCCCAGTACTCGCGCAACCGCAGCTTTTGCTCGTTCGTCAGGAACGATCGCGTCGGGCTCATATTTCTCTCTTTGTGGAGGTGTTGGTGGTATTGAAACTCTTTAAAACCAGGACGGATTGCCTATTTATATGTGGTACACCTTGAGCGGAACCTGGTTTGAGATTAAAACTAGGCTAAATGAACAATGAATTAGGACGCATCGATTCTTCTGGCATCTAGTACTGTACACTACTCGCTAAAATTCGCATCCAACTTTATGCGTATTTTTCCCTGTTCATCTTTTAACATTTTCTTACTGTATTTTCGCTTGCAAAATACCAAGCGGAATTTACACTGCGTATTTAGATAAAACACCTAAACAAAGCGTTCAATACTGTACTTGTCTCCCCTTTCTGTCGATTTAGCGGTCTTGGTTGACTTACATTTTCGAAATTTGCGAAGCGCGAAGAGCAGTCAAACAAACGTCAGTCAATCATGGAGCGCCGCGGGACGGGCAAGCGCCTGACGGACGGCCAGCGCGTGGAGATCATCAAGCTCTTCGAGAGCGGCGCGGCCGTGACGGAGGCCGACGTCGCGCGCCGCTACGGCGTGTCGCGCTCGGCCATCTGGCGGCTGCGGCGATCCAGCTCGCACATCATGGAGCGCTACCAGGAGGGCGACATCGAGTCCCGCGACGAGCGCCGGCGCGGCTCGCTCGGCAGCGGCAGCTCCAGCAGCCGCGCCCATGCTACCCAGTTTGTTGCCGAAGCCGCCACTGCGGTCGCTGCCGCCAACTCGGAAGCTGAGGAGAACGTGCAGATCTCCGTGAACGTCGACGCGCTGACAGCGATGACCCCGGGCATGACGACCGCGATGCAGCTGACGACCACGAACAATGGGAACGCTGTTGTTGTGAGTAGTAACAGCAACAATAGCAACAGCGGTATGATGGTCGGAATGGTGGACCAAGGTGCCGGACCTCATGCTGGCGGCGGCGGGGTGTTTGTTGGCAGCACTACGGCTGCCAGTAGTGCTGCTGTGCAAGTTGCGAGAGCGAAACTCAATGCTTCCAGTGTCGGTGGTGCTAGCGCAGGTGCTGTCAGTGACACTCGGGCAGTATCATCAACGCCATTGTCGTCACCGTCAACATCAAGCGAAGTGGAGCTGATCCCCGGCGCAGTCACAGTTGCTACTGTACCACCGTCAGGTCCCGAGCCAGCTCTGCCACTCATCTACATGTCCGCTAAGGCGATTGGCAGCCTGCAGTCGCCCGGCGTGATGAACTGGGAGCGTCTGAACGGCTACGACGACGCCAACCACTTCCTGATTGTGAACGACGGCATCTCGATCGTGAACGAGGGCACGTACCAGATCAACATTGACCTGGAGCACTCGCAGCCGCGCCAGAACTACAAGTATGTCTTCAAGATGTGGGACGGCAAGAAGCTCATCGGCCAGTGCGGCTGTCCACTGCGCACGAAGAAGGAGATCTCGTTCAGCACGCTCGAGCTGCGCTCCAAGCTCCAGGCGCACGCGCGGTTACGCGTTGAGTTCCTCGCGCCGGGCTACGCGTTTAACGAGAGCCGCATCGTGGTCCGGCTCGTGCAGTAAACCCTCGAAAAAGGTGCCATCGCAATCAAGAACTGGTCCAGTTCAGCCCAGATCTGCGACTGTACCCAGGTGAGAACGTATATAAACCAAGTACATAAACCCGCCAATGCATCACACGTTTTGAGAACTGATTGCGTAGCGTGCCAAGATACCCTCTCAGCCCCATGTCAGCTTGAACAGCGTATGAAATGATTTTGATTGTGCCGGGGAAAACGGACCAACCACCGTGTCAGCTCAATTGCGCCTCGACACATCTCTTGCTCTCCCTCGGAGGTGGTGATTGGTTTCCAGTCGGGAAATTAAATTGCTGCGCCATCTCTGCGTCACTACCGACACGCCACTCTCCCTTTTCCTCCTCAATGGGTATCCCGGAGAATCAACTACTACCCAAGAGAACTGCTCTCTTCGTCCCTTGAACAATGTGTATTACATTCACGCTGCGTCCAAGGTGTGCCAGCAGCTCACCACTTTCAATTCCAAGATGGACTTCGTATCGACAATCATGCCGCATTTCAACATCCATCCACATGTCACGAGTCATTTGATCGAGCTGATTGGAGAGAGAGGCCAGCATTTATGTACCGAACTCCGTGCTGATATTGTCATTCTGCTCCATGCGTGCACGAGGAATAAGAAGCGCAAACTTGACCACCAAAGTGACAAGTGCAGCCATTTCCGTATTCTATTGACGTGTTCCCGTGTATAAAATAAGCGTGAAAGTATCCGTAAATAGACTTGCTGCTCCCGAAAATAAGCCGACTTGAAGAGAGCACTGTTTTTCCCTATTTTTCAGGTTCCGAAACCCGCACAGACCAGCATTTTCAAAACCCACCTATTTACAGCATGCACTTATTTTAATCCTGGTTAGCTGACCCGGGTCAGGCTCATTTTGCAACCTCAAACCCATACGTCTCAAACCCGCGATGCGCATCAGACAGACTGAAAAAAATAGCCGGCGCAACTTTCTATCAATAGCCCCCTTCTCTCTCATTATCGCTCGCTCGGAGCTCCCCGCGTGCGTGGCAGTCGCCCGCCATTTCAGCTTCGCCCTCTCTCCACGCACGCGCGCGCTCGTCCGGTCGTCCGTCTGCGGCCCCACTCAGCAGCAGCTTCAGCACCGCCTGCAGCACCACCAGCTCTGATCAATCAACCATCCATCATGTCTGCGGAAGCCGAGCTCAATGCCGTGAAGAAGATCGAGGCGAACAAGTACTGCGTCAACTGCGACGCGTACAACAAGTTCGGCCACGGCAACATCTGCGAGAAGTTCAAGACCTTCGTCTGCTCCAACTGCAAGAGCGCGCACCAGAGCTTCTCCATGCGCGTCAAGGTGCGTGTGTGTCGTGTTTGTGTCGATGTGGTGAATGCTTGTGCCAATCTGAATGAGGCGTGTTCTAACCCTGCATGGCTGTCACTGTGAATTCGAATGAACGCAACAGAGTGTGTCCATGTCCAACTGGAGCAAAGAGGAAGTCGACGCGCTGCGAGAGGAGAACGGCGGCGGCAACGCAGTCGCCAAGCGCGTGTGGCTCAGCCGCTGGGACGAGTCCCAGATGCGCAAGCCCACGGACAAGGACCACGTCGACTACTTTAAAAAGTTCATCAACCGCGTGTACAACGACCGCGCGTTCTACGACGAGAATCTGGCGGCTGCTTCTTCAGGACCGCCGAGCAACTCGTCGGTCTCTCGCCAGGACAGCTCGTCCGGCCAGCGACGAGTGCAAGCGCCTGCTCCGACTCCAAGTGGTGAGTTTCTTTGTGTATCTTTAGGTGGCATGATTACCATTGCATGCTAAAATGTTGGCTTTCCTGCTTATTCATTTTTGAACGCAGCCAACTTGCTCGATTTCTCTGCTTCGCCTGCGTCTCAGCCAGCAGCACCAACGTTTGACGCGTTTTCGTCGCCTCAGTGGTCTGGCGCCACTGCGAATCCTGCTGCGTCGACGTCCCCTGGCTCAGACGGCTGGGGTGCGTTCGCGAGTGCTCCGGCACCAGCGCCAGTGAACGATGGCTTTGGCGATTTTGCTGCATTCAGTGCGGCTCCACCTGCTCCATCGCCGGCAATGCCGGTGCAATCGTTCGATCCGTTTGGCTCTAGTAGCAGTGCGCAAGCGCCGGTGTTTGCGGCGCCAACGCCAGCTCCAGTGCAGCCAGTCAGCTTCGACCCGTTCGGCTCCAGCAACACCGGTCTGCTTCAGCCAGCTCCGGTGTCGTCATCACAGAACGGCTTTGGACAATTTGGATCCTCCACGGCGCCAGCACCAGCAGCTCCATTCGGCTCGGGACCAGCGCCAGCAAAGAACTTCAGTGCGTTTGACGCGCTCTCGGGACCAAACCTCGCGTATGGAGGTGGCTACAATCAGCAACAGCAGCAGCCGATGATGGGCGGAGGAGGCATGCGAGGAGGCATGGGCATGAACGGCGGATTCCAGCAGCAGCCACAGTACGGCATGCCGCAACAGCAGCATCAGATGATGATGGGCGGCGCAGGCTACGGCGCGAACCCAGCGGCGAGCATCAGCACGTTCATGGACCCGAACGCCCACAACCGCGGCATTGGAGCTACTGGATATGGGCGTCCAGCGGGCCAAGCTGCAGGACGAGACCCGTTTGCAGGTCTGGGCTTGCCGTAGGTTGTATTTTCTAGCATTTGCATTATGAACTGGCTGACTGACAGCGCATGCGCGTAGGAAGGTGAAGTGAAACGCGATTATTAGTAGACTAGAGCTCGGATCGCCATCATCCAGCAGCATTGCCAATTTGGTAGATACATGAAGAAGAGCTATGAACAGTATAAGCATGAATTATCTTTCATTCATCATTCGCTGGTTGGCATCATCATCATCATCATTCGTTCACTAAAATCGACATAAACGCAACAACGTGGTGGGTACGTGGGTGGGGGTGTCGCTTTGTACCAGCGCGTGTGCCATTGGTACGTACGTCTGGCGGCTGCTCTCCTTCACAGGCACCACGGTCTTGCAACAACAGCGTCCGCTTATCCGCATCCACTCGCATCTCCCTCTCTCTCTCTTGACCGTATCTTCACCATCCTAGTCCTCAGTGAGTCGCCACAGCGGTCCCAACGCCGTTGCCGTTGCTCATGGCGCTGGCGCTCTTTGCGTACGTCGGTGACGAAGTGAGCGCGCGCGGCTGCTGCGCTGGCACGAGGCGCTTGATCACCGCGGAGCTCGCAGAGCCGAACATCGGACGGAACTTGGCGTAGAAGAACGAGAGGAACGGGATGTTGGAGAGCACGCTGTAGAAATCCCAGTGGTCCGTGTGCGACGTCACTTTCGAGTTCTTGAGCTCGATGACCGTGAACTGGCGCATCGTGACCTTCATCAGGCTCGGGAACGGCTTGAGTCGGTAGACGACCGAGCTGTCGATCGTGAGCACGGCCGAGCCGGCCATGGAGCCGCGCACGAGCGTGGCCTTGGACGACTTGATGAACTTGGGCAGCGAGCGGAACTGCGCCTGGATGTTCTCGATGCCCGAGACCGTGAGCATCGGGTCCGTGAACACGGCGTCCGGCAGGTAGTACTTGGCGATCACGGCGTCGCTCGGCGAGCTCACGTCGTAGAGCGACAGGATGCTCTCGGCTAGCTCCTGCGCGTTCATGCTGCGGTTGGCCATTCTGATTGTCGTGAGTGTCTTGTGTGTTGGTTGAGCTTCTCTCTTGTGATTGAGGAAATGAGCTCTCTGTTTTTTTGTATGGGGATTCGCTGTTTGAAGAAGTCGCAAAAGAAATGCTGGCTGCTCTGCTGCAGAGAACGAAAACGAGAAAAAGCGTAACCAGAAAAACGATGCCTTCTTCGATGAGATCAAAGACTTCCTAATATGATATCAAGTACAGATTCTTTTGCTTCAAATAATTTGTATGCTAAGCAAACTTGAGCTGGATTTTAAGTATCTTGAATCCACAAACTTGAAGTCGGTGGTAACCCCAGATCTGTAACCAACCGTTGCCATAACACCGGAGCGTCATCCCGCATCTTCGCAACGTCAGCAAAGGAGAAAGAGTATCGAAATGCCAATGACGCCGCATCATAACCAAGAGCTCCATGACAAATGACAAGTTGTTTCGTGTGACTTTGTGTAGGCATTCATTCCCATTTCCATAACGCATCCATCCCCTCTGGCTCTTCACCGGAACCCTTAATCACTCGCTGGCGTCGTCGATGAAGAGGATCGACTGGGTCGAGTGCTCGTTGTTCTGCGGAAGATGCTGCTGCTTGGTCTTGCCCGACACACCATTCACCACGCGCTGGTAGCCGCTGCTCTTCTTCCGCAGTGACGAGGCGCTTCTCCTCGCGCCGCCGGTGGTCCAGTACAGAAAGCCCAGCGCCGCCATGAACAGCAGCACGCTCAGGTTGAAGCCGATCGGCACGCCCTCGTCCACCTGCACCACCAGCAGCTCCGCCTCCATCGCGAACGCCTTGCGCGCGTGGATCGCCTCCAGGTACAGGAACGCGCCTGTGAGCCACGTCACCTGCTCCTCGGGCGTGTGCTTCACCGTCGACGTGGTGGAGGGCGACGCCTTCTCATACTGGCTCACAAAGTGCACGCGCTCGCTGTCCTCGGCGTTGCCAAACTGCTTGAGCAGCACGATCGCGTAGCATAGATCCAGACACGCGCTATGCTTGTCGCTCTTCGTGGTCCCGTACGTCAGCTTGGAGTCCTTTTCATGCGAGAACGGGAGCGCGCAGAGCGAGTCGGCAGCTACGCGAAGAGACGCGAGCGTGGGCGTCGGCAGCTCGAGTGACTGGAGCGCAACGTCGTCCGCCTGCTTCGCCTGCAGCACCTTGTTCGTGTACACGACCACGGAGCGGAAGAGCCCCGCGCCGTACATCGGCCCCAGTGGCTTGGGCTGCGCAATGCCGTTCAATGCACAGAAGCTCCCTTCTGGACACGCGGCATTGCCTTTGTCCACATACGCCTGGATCTCTTTGATACACTGTTTCGCGTTGCCTGTGCCCACCAACGCCACCTGGTCCATCTCGGTCTCAAAGTCCTTGTAGTAGC
This sequence comes from Globisporangium viniferum, assembly GCA_023333705.1. Lineage (NCBI taxonomy): Eukaryota > Oomycota > Peronosporomycetes > Pythiales > Pythiaceae > Globisporangium > Globisporangium viniferum. The sequence goes on from JAASFI010000368.1 coordinate 30,364, forward strand.
ACGGGTGCTCCAGCGCACCTGCTTTCTTTTCCGTCAGCTGAGCCTCGTGCAGCTGCTTGATCAGCGCATCGCGGATCGCGTGGCGACCGTGGCCCACGTACTCGCGGCTGAAGAAGTCCGTGATGTTCAACGGGATGTGCGACTGTTTCTGACGCTTGGTACGGCGCCATCGCTCCAGCGTGTCGAACACCATCTCGGCCGAGTACTCGTTGAATGAGAGCAGTCCATAGAGCTCGTCTTTTCCGGGGCTGAGCGACGCCGGCACTTTCCCATCCAGGTAGTTCGAGCCAATGATGAGGAAATAGCTCTGGAGGTCCGCTGGGATCGTGCGCAAGTCGTCGCGCGCCAACAGGAACGGGAACTGCGCGTCTTCGATGGCCTCCTGGTGGATGCGCGCGTAAATGGCATCCAGCTGATCTTTCGCAAGCGCGCGCATCGCCGGACCCGACGTGACCAAGTGCGTGTGGCAGTGCCGCGGTTCGACGAGCAGCGGCTTCTCGCGCGCCAGCAGGAACTCCTGGATCTTGAGGAACGACGGCCGCAGCTTCTGGTACACGTCCTCGAGCGGGATCACGCTCAGCGCTGGATCGACGACAGGAAAGTCGTCGTGGATCTCCACGCCGTCTTGGTCCGCGTAGCTCTCCACGAGCAGGAAGCGCGTCTGCGCGTGGGTCGCGTGCACGAAGATCCGGCAGCGTGCGCCGCTTGGCGCCGCTGCGCCGACGTACTCTGCTTGCGCGGGCGATATGGTACCAAAGCACACAAGGGAGAGGAGTATAGCGATGAGGAGCATCCACGGTCCTGTCGATGCGGCGGATCGCCACCGCATCTGCGCTGGTGCCATGTGCCTGCCTGCCTTTGCCTGCCTGCCTGCCTTTGCCTGCCTGATTTCCGCGTTCTCAAGCACGTTGTGGATGTTAGTGGATGTCTAGGGGTGTGAAGAAATGTGAAAAGCCACCAACTGACACAGAAAATGACCCTCTATTGTCAAGAACAACCGCGAGGAGCTCAAGGTCAACAACACAACAAAAAGACTCAAAAGGCGCCTGTATTTTTGGCCTCTGTCGCCAGCATGTAGCTGGCAGGTCTCCGCGGTGCAGGCTCACCGATTACTGCTGAACTATCTATCCTACCAGTCGACTAACGCTCTTGATGAAGATGTTCTTGGCTGCGTGGATGTCTCGATCGTGAGTGAAGTGACAC
>JAASFI010000369.1:0-31508 GCA_023333705.1 Globisporangium viniferum
CCTGCGACTTTGGACGCGTCTTCGGACCGTACTACTACTGCTAAGAAGTGATGGCAGTTTCGTGATGAAGAGTAGATTCCAGAGGAGAGAACAGGGATACGAATTTGGATGTTGTTGCGTAGTGGTGAGTAGTGTGGACAGTAAGCATGCTGGTCCCATCTACTCGGCGGTGGTAGTCATCAATCTGGATACATGAACACTGTCAAATGTCAAAGCTCATGTGTTTGTCTTTCGAATTATTTTATTCTGTCATCCACTCGTGGTGCTGCTGCTTGTTTTAACGAAGCTCTGGTTGCCAAGCGTGACAACCCAATTTGGATGGGTACACTTCTATCATCATTCCGAGTGTCGAGTGTTTGTCCCTTGGGTTAAAAACCTGTCAATTTTGTGTATCAAATGAGGCCGATTTTTGTGGTGGAAAAAGGCATGACGCCAATTCTGACGCTGTAATCGATACCGGTTTACACAATTCCGAGCCAATTGCTGTTTGATCTTTATCATTTTCCTTTTTAGCGCTCACAGATCGCAGAAGTGAAGCAGCAGCAGCCATGCGGTGGCTGCGTCGCGCCGCCGTCCCGAGCTCGAGCTACGCCGTGTACCATCCGGGCGTGCGCCGAGTGGCGCTGCACCCGTCCACGAAGTTACTCGTAAAGACTGGGCCGCGTGTGGCGTTCACCCAGACCCGTACGTATGCACATGGCGCTCTCCGTGTTTATGCCTCGAACCCATGGATGGTATTGACCCCTTCTCACGTGCGCATTTGAATACCATCAGACGTCCACCCGTCGGCTCTGCAGCGCAACGTAAGTGCGTCAATCGTTACATATATGTGATGACTTCTCGGTGGTAATCGCGTCTAACGTCCAATCCAACAGGTCTTTCGATGGGGAGCAGTGCTCGCGGTGTCCTCGGCAGCGTACCAGTTCCTCACGAACCTCCACTCGGTGCCGATCACGGGGCGAACGCAAGTCGTGGTGCTCACAAACGAGGAGGAATGCGTACGGAAATGACATGTTGTCTCCTGCTGTTAGTGCTGATGATCAACGCTCAGCTGCTCGCTTTTATTCAATGTTTTGAAATAGGAAATGGGCGAGAAAGCCGCGACTGCCGACATCCAGAAAGTGGTGCTCGTGAATAGCGGGCCGCGCTATCGTATGTGCGTCGACATCGCAGCGTACGTCGCCTCTGTCACTGCTCGAATTATTTATGGTACGCTAGCTGAATATGAGGACAGGTCTATTCACCATTCTCTCTCTATTCATGCGTTGCATAGCCGACTGGTGAGCGTGTCCGAGCATCTGTTCCCGCGCGAGTACGACTGGCGCATCTCGCTCATCGACGACCCGTCGAACGCGAACGCGTGCTGCTACCCGGGCGGCAAGATCGTGATCTACACGGGGATCCTGGACCTGGTTGACTTTGCGGTCGAGAAGGGCATCTGCAAGACCAAGCACGACGCGCTCGCGGTCATCCTCTCACACGAGATCGGCCACGCGCTCGCGCGCCACACGGCCGAGTCCATGAGCTTCCTGCCGCTTATGTATCTGCAGCTGATCCTGGGCTACGAGAGTCCGCTGCTGCAGTATGTCTTCGAGTTTGCGTTCAACCTGCCGTTCAGCAGGAAGCAGGAGACGGAGGCCGACCACATCGGGCTGATGCTCATGGCGAGCGCGTGCTACGACCCCACGGAGGCGCCGCGCCTCTGGCACGCGTTCGGCCGCTTCCAGGCGATGCTTGCGAACGACGGCGAGGACGACGACGGCGAAGTGGACTTTGACCTCGACTTTTACTCGACCCACCCGTCCAACTACAAGCGTGAGCGCCGCCTCGAGAGCCTCGTGGACGAAGCGCTCGAGCTGCAGAAGAAGTCCAGCTGGTGCTTTTCCCTCAAAGAGAAAGTGCAGCAGCTGGTGAACGCGTCGACGACCGAGAGCGAGCTGCTCAACCGCGTGAACATCTTCCGCGCGCAGCAGCGGCGGGTCGCGCGGAGGAACACGCTCGGCACGATCCACGAGATGGAGAACGAGGAAGTGTTCAAGGCGCTGCGGGAAGAGCAGGCCAAGCAGCTGCAGCTGGAGCCGGAGCGGAAGGAGTCGCCTTAGACGACTCCTGCATTTTTGCCTGCTGACTAGGAATGAGTGTTTCATTCAACTCAAGATTGTGTGTACTAGTGCGTACGTTCTTAGAACTGGCGACGTGTTGAAGCGAATTCGTAAAATCAAACGAGCTCTAAACTCCCCGAGAAAGATATCAGAATCTCGCTTGCTTGGTAATTGAAGATGAGTGCGATAGCTGCAGCAATTCTACCCGAGCCTTTGCTTGCTACGGTGAGTTGGCTACTTGAAGACGCCAACAAGTGGTAACACACCCTGAAGCTGTTTCTTGTCTCCAACGAAGTACAACGTCTACCTTGTGATCCTTTGTTGCGAGCAAGGTGTTCATAAATATTGTACGTTCGTGAGGCACCACGTGCTCACGTAGATGGCAGAAACGGCGCCAGCCAAACGCAAACATAGCCGCTCGGTGGACTCCCGGGACAGTCGGGCAGTCCTTTCCCCAGAAGAGGGCAGCAACGGTGGGGGCCATGCTCCGATTCTCCCTGCCTTCTTGTTTGGCGACCGGTCTACTGGGAGGAAGTCGACCTCCTATCGCTCCCAACCCCCATTGGTTCACGTAGTTATATCCGGACTAAGGCACCAGCTCCACTCCAGCGTTGTACTTGTCCTCGAGGCTGAGCGGGTAGTAGGAGAAGAGGTCGTCCGTGAACGCCGTGCAGACCACGTTCTTGTAAACCTTTTGGAGCTGCCCGCCCAGCGCACTCATGTCTGGTCCTCCCGTGGCGGCTTTCAACGCGGCGATCTTGGCGCAGAGCGGCGTGTTGACAGCAACAAACGTTCCGTGGGTCAGCAGCGTAGACGCTACCCACTTGGGGAGCGTCTCGACCGACAGGTTGCTATTGACGACGCGCACTTTGGCCAGTCCCGAGAGCACGGGGCCGTCCGGCAGGTGCGTGATCGGGTCGCCGTTGAGCCAGATGGAGCGCGCGTACGGGAGCGTGAAGATCTCGATGGGCACGTCGGTCACGTTGTTCTCGCCAAAGCCCAGGTACTCCACCTGCATTTTCGTGAGGACCTCGGGCACGTGGTTGAACTTGGCACGCTCGAGCACGAGAACCATCCCCTTGGGCCACTTTGTATGCAGATCGGCAGGCAATGTCGTCAAGTTCGTCACGCAGAACTCGAGATCGGTCAGTCGTTTCGGGTAGTCGGGCGACTGCAGCCCCTGCGGAAACTCCGTCATGTTCACTTTGATCATGAACATGAACGTCAAGTACGGGTGGTGCGCGTTCGTCAGTACAGCGTCCAGATCCCAGCGAGTGAGCGTCGAGTTGTACACTTTATAGCCAATCAGTTGCGACAGCAGCTTCAGGTTTGGTGGCATCTGCAGGTTCGGGCAGTGGCGGAACACCACGTGCGCCAGAATCGGCTGGTTCATCTTGTCCATCGCCGACTTGATCTCCCCCGCCTCGCCCGTCAGGTTGAGCTTGTAGCAGTCCACGACCAGCAGTGAGCACGACGGCTTGCTCTGGAACCATGGACGCACACGCAGGCCACAGAGCTCCGATTCTGGAAGATTGTCGGCCTGGATCTGGATCGCAAGCACTGCGAGTCCCCAGAGCAGGAGCAGTCGATGCCCCCAGTGCACGAGACGGTCTTGAAACTCAAAGAAGCGTAGACCTGCGAAGTGAGACGCCACTGAAGGAACTGTCCCTGGGATCGACCGTCGCGGCACAAACCCTTGCAACAAGCTTGGAGCAGGTACAACGGATGTCGGCCCCTTGGACTTGTTGATACCGGTCGTGAGGTCCTCAAGTGGGGAGTTTGGACAGGAGATAGTCTCCACAGGTGTTGTAGTAAACGATTCGATGAGTGTTGAGCTGATGGGCTCCAAAGGCGTGGAGTTGAGGGCGTGAATCGATGGCGCAGACATCACCGCAGTCGTCTCCATAGTACTGCCGATCTTTGTCGACACGGGCTTGATCAGCGACTTGACGACCATGAACGTCGTCAGCAGCGTCGTGGAGAAGAGTAGCTTGGACGCCAAGTCCCACACGGATGTGACCAGAATGATCTGCGACTCGTTCACCATGTTGATGAGCCATTCGTCGTCGTACCAGCACCAACGAGCGAAGTTGGAGCGCTCGGGGATGTACATGCCAAAGTACGGCCACGCAAGCGCGACTGGGATACCGATGATCCCCGTCAGGTCTGTGAATAAGCCGGCGAGGAACACGAGCAGTCTCTCCAAAGGCAGATTGTTGCCTGTGAACCGCTGGATCACCGTTGTCGACCAGCAGTTGAACATCAGCAGCGCCACGTAATTGCGGGTAAGCCACACTCGCGGCAGCCAGTAGCTCATGCGGTACGCCTGCGTGGTCTGGAGCACGATTTCGACGGCTTCCTGGATGAGAAAGATGGTGTGGAAGTGCGGTCCACCCAGTCCAAAGAACCCGGTGTGGCCAAAGAGCCACTTGCGCCAGTAGAACGTCTTGCGACTCAGCCCTCCGCAGTATTTCGAGTACGCCATCTTGGACTGCAGTCGCGATGCGAGATTCGAGCTCGAGATCTTGGACGAGAACGACGACTCAAACACCAGCTTCTGGTAGATGAGCGAGTAAAAGAGCATCTGGAGCACGCAGATGCCGTGCGGCAGCGCGAATACGGCATGCGCATACGCGATCCAGGTGTAGTCTTTCAGCGTGAGCTTCAGCGCGTATCGCCGCAGGTTCGAGCCGATGCTCAGTGGCATGATGTACAGGTACAGGTACGCTGCCGCCGAGAAATACGCGGCGCACACAGCGTGCAGAAGCAAGATGCCGAGCCAGCAGAAGGCGAAGACGCGTCGTGAACACCGAACGTGGAACTGTTCTGCTTCCGATTTCGCTCGATTACGTGACACGCGTTGCGAGGTACGTCTCGAGATGGAGCTCTTCAGGTGATCCATAAGGCTTTGCTGCGTGCTCTTTCGAGGCGTCGAGGTCCCAGAGACCAAGTCTGCATCAAGCACCTTTGACTTGCGCATCGTCAGCTAGCTAGCTGGCTCTGCGCCAGATTGCAGAGCCTCGTTGGGCTTGTGGAGGGAGGATGATGCGGATGATGTGGGAGCTGTACCTTTTTGTCTGCTGCTTTAATGACGACGACGAGGCAAATGAAACCATAGCGACATAGCACTTGTTCTTGGACTGGGGGGGGGGACCATTAAAGCACCTACAAGCTCCTGAGCCTTTGCTTAGTGATCACCCTCGACGGTTAGGTTCTCCGCACCACCTACCGCAATCCACTTAGAGCCCTGCAGAGGCCCAGCGGTCCTCAGCGACCTGCCCTCAGCGGCTTGATCGTCTCTCTGCAGTGACTAACTCTGCCATCCCATACAAGCGTTGCAAATCTCCGTGACATCATCCGCTCACTCGTCGTAAACTTGCATTTTCTGTCTGTGTGCCCTGGTTGCCGAACCGCGCTGTTCTTGTTTCGAGCCTAGACCTCGTGCCGTAAACTCGGTTCTGCTGCTTCATGAAAGGTGGCTTTTCGGCTGCGCTGGCTTCAATTGGACGTCTTGAGTCTGAACATGAATCTGTTGTCTCTTGTCTCGCTGTACGCGGTTGCGAGCTTTCATTTCGCGAACCTCCATCGCTGTCAGCTGTCGCAACTCTTGCGCCAAGTTGATCTGCTTTCGCTTTTGCACTTGGTGCTGCATGTGGTGGAAGTAACGACTCGACTGGGACCTCAGCAGCGATTCCTTTGTTGTTGCCACCCCGGTGTGCCTCTGTTTCTCGTTCAAAACCGCGACCTGGCGCTGAAGCTGGGCGATCTCGTGTCTGTCGAACTCTTCCTTTTGTTTGAAATGCCCCACCTCGCTCGTCAACTGCTGAAGCTGTAGCCGCTGCTTCAGAATCTTCTTCTCGAGTTTCTTCTCACGATGCCGCAACACACTATTCTCGTCCTCCACATGCTGGATCTGCGCTTCCACTTTCGCAAACTGGTCCAGTTGAAATGACAGCTTCGCATTCGCTTTCTCACGAGCAGCTAGCTTCAGCTGCTGCTCCTCTCGTTCACAGGCGAAAGCGTCCAGTCGAGCCACCATTTTCGATAATTGCGCTTCCAGCCGCTTGTTTTCAGCGACTAGTGCCTGCTGGTCGCCGAGTCGGATGTTGAAGTCCTGTTTGCTGTGGGATTGCTGTTGCAGTTGACCGTGGAGCTCTTCGTTCTCTCTCTTTAGACGCTCGATTTCCAACTGCGCGTTGTCGTTTGTACGCACTTGGTGGCTCAGCTTCTCTTGAACGCGAATTCTGTGCATCGCAGACCCAATAACGAGAGACACTCGCTTCAGCAACTCTTGCTTATGGGCCTCCAGCGGCTGCGACCTTGCTCCTATTCGAGCCGTGCAAATCGCGAAGAGCTCAGTCCCATTGGTGTGCGGCGAGAACATTCGCAGGCGCAGCAGGTTGTCCATCTCTAAAGTTGACGTTGCAAACTGAACAGAGTCTTCTGCGTCAGTGTGTGCTTCAGCGAAAGGATGGCTCGGCTCAACTCCAGCACTCGAACCAGGACGCACAACCTGGAATACAACACGCTCGCATTGGAGAAGCTTCTTCAAGTACTCTGTCACGAGGTTGCTCAGTGCGCGCTCGTTCTCAATGCCATTGAGTGCTGACTGGAACTCAAGAAACCCGGACATGTCGGCAGCATTTCTCTCCAGGTGATTGTTTTTCGCGATCAAAGTTGCTCCCTGCTGCTTGGCCTTTCGAAACTCAGATGCTTCTTCTTGAAGCTTCGCCATCCTGCAAAGCTGGGAGAGCTGTCGTTGGACACTCCTAGCAACTTGGGGCAAATGAATGCGCTCGTCGTCAGCATCAAACAGCTCATCCAAGTACGAACCAGTGATCACCAGATAATAGCGAACATTTTGGTCGCTGATCTCAGGTAAACAGATCAGTCGGAACTGCTCTCCACTACCGCTCGGCGCATTGGGATCAACACCTTTGAGAACTTCAAACTCGGAAGTGATTCGCGTCTTGTGTCCCGATTTCATCAATTCACTGATCCAAGGCGCGACATCCCCATCGTCGTTGTTTGACCTCGCACTTGTCTGACTCTCAGCTTGAACGTCATCGGAGCAAATCAACTGACACTCGTGGATACCCTGCCTGGTTCTCTTCCCGTGACAAGTCCAGAGCTTCTTAACCTCGTGCCGAACAGTCTTCGCGAGTGATCTCAGATCGTTTGCTTCTTGCAGTTTGAGAAGCAGACTGACAATACCAGGAAGCAATTGATATCTTTTCCTTCTCCAAACTACAGCTTCGTCCTCGCTCTCGCCATTGTCTTCATCACCAACGCCAATGTTGCTTGAGCTCTCAGTCTCTAAATCCTGTCGGCCCGTCACTCCAACGTCGTCAGCAGCGAACGGATTACTTGGTTCGTGACTTTGACGACGTGAATGCCGTGTCACACTCGCAAGTCCCAAATTTTGCGAGGCGATACCGAGATTTGGAGGAAGCACGTGATCTCTTGATAAAGGGTGGGGATGATTGGCGGTCGTATAGGCTCCAGTACGTCGCGAGACGTGTTTCTGCAGCATCTTTCGATGAACTGCACGCCCGATACAGTAAACAGCGAGTGAAAACCAAGTCAGGGACTCTTGCACCAATTCCTTCTCATCTTCGTCAAGTGGTTGCTCTGTATGGAACTCCAGTACGCCAACGACCCTTTCATGTCCTTGGTCTTCTTCTTCGCTCGTGATACTCATCACAGGAAACACAGTTTTCACGCTCTCACTTGCAGCGTCGTGGTTGACGCATTTGTCGTCACGCCATCTGTACTCAGAGGTTGTTTCACTCGCAAACGTTTTCCAAATCGCTTGACGAGCTAGGCTCTTGACACATTGTTGGAATGCGATCAGCTGGAGTCGCTTCTTCGTTCCAGCGTTCTTACCAAAAGTGAAGAAGAAATTCCCTTCTTGCACTGCGCCATATAGCTGCACACTGCTTCGTGAGACTGTTTTGCGGCTCCGGAAGGCAGCTTCCAGTCGATTGCAGAGTATCTCTGACAGCGTTTGCCACATCTCCACCATTTGCTTGGATGACACTGCCTTGGTTGTACCCGAATATAGCGAAGGCAATCCAAGCGCCAATTCGTGTGCCAGTCCTTGTTGAAGCTGCGTTTGGGAATCGTGTTTCTCCTGCCACTGGTTGCACTTAAGGCTCATCAAATGAATTTGACCCTCTGCGTTGCTTTCCTTCTCGATCATGAGTTCAAGGTTCTGCTTCCAGAGATCTCTCTGTACGAGCGTATGACAACGCATGGTCGCTAGATGGATAAGCAATTCGACTTGCTCCAATTGATACGCCATCGAGTTGCCTTCCACTGGAGCTAACGCTGAGTTTGCTGAACCTGGTACATCCACCAGCACGATAACAACGATATCCGTCGTTGGGCAAGGCTCTGCAGCATCGCCTCTTTCGCATTCAGTCTTGGTGCGCGCTTGTACATCTTGCTGGATTTTCATCGGATAGAGCAGCACACAATTGGCAGATTGAGGGGATGTGCTTGTCACTTTGCTCTGCATCTCGGTACTACCTCGACTTTTGACGCAGAGCTTGATCATTTCGGCTTGCTTCACACACTTTTGAATCGCTTCTTGGATATCAGCAGATCGAACGATGCTTTTGTCTTCGTCTTTCACAACGGAAGAGAACAGTGTCGGTAGATGGTCTTTTAGTGTGTTCTGGTCAAGCACAGTGAACTGGACCCCGATCACATCCTTGAGACTGGTGATAGCGTGACCCAGCTGCAAGAGCACTTCGTCGGGAGACTTCAAGTCCTTGAGCTCGAAAAGAAACGTGCGCACCGATTTGTTCATTGGATGCACCACTTGCTCGTAGTGGTTTCGCAGCCTCAGCAGATTCGCTTCATTGTTGTGCAGAAGGTTCTTCATCTCGAGCGAGTTGAGTTCCAATTGGCACTTGTCGAGCAACAGCTGGTCGCGTTCTTGCGACATCTTCTGCGCTTGAGCGTCGTGCTTCAGCCTGTTTCGCAGAACTTCCACCTTCACCGCAGCAGCCCGAAGTGCAGCTTTGAGAGTACTGCCAAACTCGCTCTGGACTTGGGCCAACGGGTCTGCACCGCTATCCAGTACTAAAGCACCGACGATGCCATCCTTCGCGTCAAACAGCGGATAGATGAACCTACCACCGCCACCATCCCTCTTCACCTCGATGCAGGTGGTATCCTTGCTCATGTTGCAGCCCTGCTCCGATATTTTCGCTGCTATTGCCTTGACGCACTGAAGCAGTTCTTGTGTTGCTTGGCTCTCGTTTTTGCTGCCAAGCACCGCCCACTCGTCTGCAACATCAGAGATGTCCAGCCGAGCGCACAAGTGAACTTTGACAGGAGCTCCAACGATTGTCTGAAAAATCTTGCCAAGCACGACATTCATGACCGAAACAGAGCTTTCCGAGTCGAGAGTTGAGAGGATAGCTGAGCCAATGCTTTCCATGGTGCTTTCGATAATCTCTTGCTTTTGTGTCGATTGTATGAGATCTCTCTGTGCATTCAGGAGCTGTCCACTGAGATCGTTTCGCTGCTCATGGAGACTCGCAGCGTGCAATAGTTTTTGAACGGAGTCCAACACTGTTTCTCCACAGAAGTGGAGCATGTGCGAAGGGCTTGTGTCGTCGAACCCTATTGATTTCTCCACAACTCCAATCACGACAACACGCACAGTACCAACATTCGAAATTGTTCGACAGATAGTCTTGACACAAAGTTGGTGTGTTGCAGGCTCAGTGGCGTTGTGGGACTCGCTTATCTCCCATAAAAGTTGATTCTCTCGTTTCTCTTCGTCGCTGGCTTGGCACCCAAATAGCACGAGCTCCAGCGCAGGGTGCTTCGCTGCTCTTGCACTTGGGATATCGGCTTCGCGTAGATCAAGAGCTAAGCAGCTCTCTTCTCCGTTCTCTTCTTCTAATTCTTGAAGCTTCGAAATGATTCTCGGAGTAGAGCACAAGCTGCAGTCTTTGTTGCATGAGTGAAGCAAAGGAGGCATGTGGTGCCCAGTTTTTCCACTCGTGCCTTCAAGCAGCAAGAATGATCGGAACCGAATGACGCTTGGTCCGTTGAAAGCAACTCCACCGCTGGTGGACACTTTGCCTCTGAGTTGGATCGAATTCTTCACAACTCTAAGCAGCTCTCGGAACCAAAGCTCGAGCTCTTTCGATTCAGGTTTGGAGATCAACTTGCTCGAAACAAACTTGTTCGCTCTCGACTGAATGGTTTGCAGCAGCTTGAATTGGGCAGTAACATGATGTCTCCACTCCAAAGTGCTCGCTGTTTCCTTGAGCTCAAAGTGTCGAATGGTGGCTTCCAAGTGGCGCATCACACTTGTCTGCTTCACAAGGCGAAGAGTGTTGGAAAGCACAATCACAAGTTGCTGGACCACCATTTCATCTGCGCTTGAATTTTGCGCGGAGTTCGGCGGCTGACGAGTTTTAATGATTTCAAGGACACCAAGAACGACCCGAGAAGCCTTTGCCACGACTTGAAATTCCTGACCGTACACCAACTCAATAGAGGATACGCTCGTTAATCCCACTGGCGTATTCTCCTTTTGGACTGGGAAAGCTTTCGTCTCTCTCTTTCCATCCAGAACGGTCCAAAGATTCGTGCTGCTTTCGTCCGCTGTGAGCCACAGCTTGAATTGAGGGTTTCTGAACGAATGAATGGCAGCGAAAAGGCGACACCAGGGGGACTCTGCATCCTGGACATCGGAGTCGACATCGTTTCCGATCTGCGCAATTGCCGCACAAACACTCGTTACTTGTCGAACCATGTGCCATCGCAGCTCATCTTCTCTCATCCGGTCGATCGCTTCGGCGTGGCTGCTGTCTAGCACTTCAAGAGACTTGCATTGAGCCTCTGCATCATTCGCGCGCGCTTGGACTGCCTCAAATACAAGGCAGTGGTACAGAACACTCCGGAGAAACACACTGATCCATTCGAGCAACTCAAGCACATTTTCCTGCGACAGCTTGGAGTCGTCCGGTTTCCATTCCACGCAAAGCATTCCAAGAAAGACTTCATCTTCATCTTCATCAGTCACCACCAGCCCTTTGGTGAAATTTGAATCAGCAGCGCAGATCGGGGTTGTGAATTCATTGTGCTTCTTGCCAAATGTGAGCTCCACACGTGTCAACTCCACAAAATGGCGCAAGATACTCGTCAACAATTCAGCCACTTGGCTCTTGAGCTGGTGTTTGCACGCTACAACATCTCCAGACGAATTCAAAGTGTCCAGAATGTCTGACCCAAGCTCATGTGCCAAACCGAACAGCTCGCTCCACAGGCTTGACATTTGTTGTTCAGCTTGCAGAGTACTAACGGTTCCTTCAAGATGCCGCTGTCTTGCATTCCAGTTGTCATAGTCGCGCTTCAATCTGAACACCTTGCTGAAGCACCCGGATACATCAAGCAGATACTCGTCGCTCAGCCTTTTTCCGTTTCCAACGACAATCAAACCGAACAGCTCCTGTACTCCTGACTCGTCACTGCCGCGCACAGGGACTATCGCGATCGAATTCATTTGTTCGTTGGGTAGAGCTGACCCCAGCGCTTTGACCAGTTTTGGCGGAACGATCTCAAAAGGCGCCATGTGGGTGGTGATTCGAAGCTCGCTAAACCATGGCTCTTCAGAGGCGTCATGTTCTTTTTGACTTGCACGGATGGGAACCCGCGGACAACCGCTTCCGACGAGAGTGAAGGAGTCTTGAGTCGCATCAAACACGAGCATTCTCATGTCAAAATCCACTATCGGTTGTGATGCTTGATCACGGGATTCGCTCGTTGTGTCGTCAGATCTGCTGATCGACTTAATCGCCTTCTCGCAAAGCTGTCCGATGCTCATCAATGACACCATCTCATCAAAGCGAACGGAGGATAACTTGATCAATGACTGCTTCTCGTGCAGATCCCGTAAAAGATCTCTGTTGCTATCATTGAGCCGAGCAATGGTGTCGAACTGCGTTGCCAATTGTTCCTCGTAGTTTCTGACGGCCGATTCATACTCGTCCTTCTGCTTGAACAGCATCACTTGATTGCCGAGCAGGTATGCCGCCATTGCGCCGAGTTTCTTCTCTTCACTTGTAAACGGCTCATCGTCTTTCTTGGAGAAAGCAAGAACGCCGTACATGGTGGGGAAATCGCCTGACTTTGAATCTCTTTTCAGCGGGAAAGCCATGCACGTCGGCAGAATAGCTTGATTCAGCACGTTCAACGTGTTGGACGAATGCGGTGGGTAGTGTACATCACTGAGAATGGTCTGCACTGCCGCATTCTCTTCGTCCGTCTGGTTCCGAATCGAGCACAGCAGATTGACGAAATAGCCATGCGATGGCAACAGCTCGAGCAACAGCACAGACACGCCGTGCTTCCACGTGTCAAAGTCTTCAACTTGTAATGACAGCCACTTTTCGACAAAACCGACCCATCTCTGCAAAGCCTGGTTATGCATGTCCTTCAAACCTTCCACTTCTTGGCGGATGCTGTCCTCTCGTCCGACGAATTGCTGGTGAAGCCAGACGAACTGCGACGTAATCTCGGTCATGGCACGTAACAACGTTGGATCTCCAAGAAAGCGCTCGCGCTGCGACTCGGACTCGAAAGCAAACTCCAACACTCCAATTGGCGCGCTAGCTGACGAAGTCAGGGGCACTGCATAGAAGCAGTCGTGCTCAAACCGAGATGACAGGAGCTGTTGATTTTGCCACCTTGGGGCAAAAGCGTGATGCTCGCTGTTGTAACTCAACGACTCTTGGGTAAAGAGAACGTACCCTGGAATCCCATTTCCATGCGTCTCGTCCGCTTTTGGCTCGCCAGCCAGTTCAATCTTCTCGCATATACTTGACCTCGCGTCCTCATTCATTGTCCAAACCGACATCAATGGTTTTCGATTTGACGACTCTTTGGCTCCAGAGCACGATGCGATGAACAGCGTCACTTGGGCAAATGCTGATTTCACGTCTTCGGTTGATGTCGCAAGCGAGTTCACGCAGATCACGAGCTCTTCCAGGGACGGACACATCAAGTACTGATGCGTAATCGCTTTCAGGATCATGCCATAGGTGATCTGCGTGGTTAGAGCCACATCTTGCTCACTCATCGCTTCCAGTCGTTGCTGCAACTCGTGCGCGTGATCCATCTGCTTCAACTTGAATAAGAGGTGTTCGGTGAACTGAACCAGCAAAGGCGCAACATGAAGCTTCATCATTGTTGCGAAGGAGGGTTTCATCACGTCCGAGTTTCTCACCTTGGGTAAGATCACGATCATCGCAGCATTCGCTAGTGGACGAGGTTGAGTTGCACTTCCATTTTCTCCTTGACGCCGCTGCATTCCTTCATCTCGAATGGGCACCACGAGCATGACTTCGCCAGATTCAAACGCTTCGTTGGAGTCCATCACTTGTTGGAGGATAGTGAACTGACCATCAGCACCGGAAAACACACTCGGGGCAGAGTCACCAAGTATAATGTCATCCACACCTTCGTACGCTCGCTTGAATGTCTCTTTTGTTTCACCGCGGAATAGCAAACGGATCTGAGCGCTGGAGACACTGTCTTCTGTGTCATGTGAACGATTGTCTGTGACGAGCCGATCCAGGAAATCAGCGAAGTACGCGCGGACTGGCTTCCACTTTTCATATCCAGAGCTTCTGAGGTTGGTCTCAAAAGAGCTAGCACTCAAGTTTTCCCACAATTTACCAAGCCCGACGAGCGAGTGTTCAAACTCGCGCGCTTGCTGGCGTCGATCGCGGTTCTCTTTGCAAATGCGGGCGATTGGCGTCTGGAATGCCTGCAGAAGAACTTCGTCTTGCTCTGGAAGAACTGCTGGACCACCAAACAAGTCAATCCGTCCGCACTTTTCCAGAAGTGACACTGTCAGCGTTGGCTGCAGATCCCTTACTGCATCAAGCGTTCTCAACTGCCCTTGATCACTCCCACGCGCTTTGTCATCAACGATCTGGACGCTCAGTTGGTCCACGACCGAGCGGCAGATTGCCACTCTGCTCTCAAGTGCCGTCGCGAGAAGGACGCCAAATGCATCCAAGAACTCGACGCTGCACTGAGATCCGTCCAGCAGAATGGCTTCGACGACGCCAATCGGTTGCCCTTTGGAGCTCTTCAGCCCCATCACCAACAACTGAGCGCCATCAGCGTCTTTTTTCCTCGCGGCCAAGTCGATTTCCTGGTGGAATCCGAGTCGATACAGCGAATGGATCGGAAAAAGCAGCAGAAGATGACCGTTCGTGCTGGGAAGAACGCAGTCTGCAAGTGATTCAAACCAGGAAGAGCTGTACGTCGGTTCATCGGACGTTCGGGCAACAGAAGCAGACGAAGAGCCGTTCGAAGAAGACGAGCGCGAGAGAACTGGCGATGCCCGATCACCATCGTTCAACGACGTCATCATTGCATGCGCAGCGTTTCCAGCGATCCCGGTCGAGTCGCTCTCCGTCACTTCGAAAGTTTGATTGTCCTGTAGCACAAGAAAAAGCTTGCTCGTGTTATTGCTGCCGCCGCTTCTCTCGACTTGAATCAGCTTGGCATTCGACGCTGGGAGATACTGGCACAACAGCGCTTTCACAGCTGTGAAAAATCGACTTCGGGATGCGCAGTGTCGGAAAAGAGTGATACTCGCTGTGCACATCGTCTGAAGAAATGCGTCGCGAGCCGCAAGTTGTTCCAGATGCACTTCCTCGTTGTAGAGCTTTTTCAGCTGCTTCATATGGATCTTCAAATGCTTTAGTCGATCAGAGGATTCAGGAGCGACGGTCACAGGCGCAGGTGCTGTGACTGGACGTCGCAATATTGGTGTGGATGGCGGAGCATTACTACGAATGGACGGCACAGGGAGAGGAGCGGAGACGCGCCGTGGTGTTGACACCGTCACTTGAGTCTGGGCAGTGAATGCCGCAGCTGCCTCGCGGGAGTGCCGCTGCGGTGTCGGCGAGACTCTAACTTCGTCATCGTAGGAGATCTCGCTCTCCACTTCATCGAGCGAGCTGATATCGCTTACACTGCTGCTGATGCTCATGCTTCTCAGATTGCTCAGAATTGCGCGATGTTGTATTGCGAAGAGTCACGCCGTAGACTTTTTGCGGACGTACGCGCAGCGTGGACCACACACAACGTAACTGGAAGATTTCGGTGACGAGTCAGTCCTCTTCCGTTGAAACGTTCGCTCAAATCAAATCTGGAATCTGGTGAGGAGGGAGTGGGGCGACAGCAAAGGAAAGACGGCGGATACGCGGTCCTCTTCTTGGAGCGACAGCAACGAAGACCTTCATCGAAGTAGGGGTTTAATGTGTTGCATTGATTTCGTTTCAGGTGGCTCGCTGCTGCTGCACATTGCACTCGAATTAGCAAAAACAAAATAGGGAAAAGAGAGGGGGGGCGAAGCGGTACTGCCTACGCGAACGCCGCGAGCTTGCTTGATACACACACGTGGTGAAGGAGGTATTCTCGCGTGGAGAATCAGCCATTTACTTCTTCGCCCCAACGACTGGCTTGACTTTGTTCAAGCTTCGTATTTATCGACATCACAAAACAAACAAGCATCGTTAGGTTAGTTGAATTCCACTCCACACATTGAATAGATACAACGCTCATACGAGACGAGAGAAAGCGTACTTGATGGTGATGCGGAGATTCGTTCCCTTCGGGAGGTCAAACTTGGACGGGTGCGACGCAAAATGGCGCTGGATATTCGACACGTCGAGCGTGGGGCCTGTGCTGTTCTGCTTCTTCTGCTGCGTCTGCTGGCGCTTCTTTCCAACGGCTGTCACAGGCGCCGCCTTGCGGGCGACACGCAGCATCGATGTTTTCTGGCGACGCACTTGAACAGGCACCTCGTGCTTCGTTTGCGTCGGCTTTGCCATCACGAGTCCCGGACGACGCTTGTTGATCACTTCCTGACGCTTGGTGGACGACGCCTTGGTGGTGGCGCGCGCTCTCTACACATAGCACAATACGATTATGATTGTCAACGGTCAATGTCAGATTAGCAAGCGTTCATAAACTACCAAACGGCTCCCATCCACAACAGCAAACAGATAAACAACGTACAGCCGCTTTCGAAACTGGGACTGTCACGGTCTTCTTCACATTCATCTGCTGACGCGTTGGCTTCTTTGCCTTCTTCTTCGAGGCAGCTGGGGTATTGGTGGCAGCCGTCGCCGCAGGTTTCTTGGCCTTTTCGCCCGCTTTCTTTTTACCAGCAGCACCAGCTGCCGCCGGCGTTGGCTTGGCGTTCGCATTCGCAGCCGCCTTTGGCTTGTTCGCCTTGCTCACGGCCTTGCTCTTCTTGATCAAGTCATCTGCTCATACCAATCACATTGAGAACACGCGTACATACAGAAAGTTAGTATGAATCCAGTTGACAGCTTTCTAGCATGCACAACAGCTCAGAAAGAAGACCACGCGGGTCTCTCATGCGCTCGTCACAACGGAAGAGCTACAGACAGAGAGAGGAGCTACAGTCAAGCAGAGACGCTGTCACATAGAGCGTGTGTACGCACCGAGGGGCATCGAGAGCTTGTCTTCGGCGGAGATGCCGAGCGCGAAGCCCGTGGTCGTCGTGGAAGTCGTCGCCATCTTGCTGTTGTTGCTCGAAGGTTTCCTTTTTTTGAGTTTGAGTGCGGTGCGGGGCTGAAAGGAAAGGGAGTGTGATTAGTGCCCCATCTCTGGGGGTACTAATACTCGAGCGATCCGAGTCTGCCCAATAGCATGTTACGCCTGATTATGCGACAAGAGAGGATCGAAAGGAGTGATGGCTACACTTGAAACATCATGTGTTCACATTTTCATTTCAGTTCAACAAGAATAGGGGCGGGCGATGCACATATAGTGCTCTGCGCATTGCGCTCGTGCGTGTATCCGTGTGTGCGTTGACTAGCGGTGACGGGTTGAAGGGTCGTGCATGTGTGTAGCTCTTCGCATGTCCTTCTACGTAGTTACGCGAGACGAAGCTGCTTCTTGAACAGAGGCGCAGCGTTGCGGGTCCAGTTCTCGGGCCAGTGCTGCAATGCACACAATTCATGCACGCGTGAGTGTTAAAATTGCATGACAAATCGATAGAACTCAAAATACGTACCTCGACGTTGGTGAGCGCGGCGCGCAGGCGATTCAGCTTGGACGAGTTGGTCGGATAGCTCTGGAGCAGCTCAAAGAGCTGGGACGAAAGCTTCTCGGACGTGTCGAAGATCAAACCGTTTCTGCAAGTGATCGCAACACAATCAGTGTTAATGAACACATTGCCCTAAACAAAGACCGACGCTAACAAAGAAACTCACTTGTCATGCTTCACGAGCTCGTCCAGACACTTGAACCCGACCGCGCAGACTGGCACTCCGCAGCCAAACATGTCCAGCACTTTCATCGGCAGATCCAAGCCCGAGGAAGACGTGTGCAGGCACACGCCGAGGTCGGCACTTCCGAGCACAAGCGGATAGTCGCTCGCTTCCAGCCACCTATGTGTATCACAAAATGTCATCATCACCATTGGACGGACTTACAGATCCTTACCAAACAAGAATGGCAACGTACATGGTCGCGATACGGATGCGCTTGAACGCTAGCTGCTTGATGCGCTCGAGGTACATCTCCTTCTGCGGCCCTTTGCCCGTCACGACGACGAGCACGTTTGGGAACTCGGTCACCGAAAGATCCGCCGTGCGCTTGTCCAGGAGCTCCAGCGCGCTCAGGAGGATGCCAAAGTCCTCGTCGGCGGTCCAGCTGGTCGAGCTGATGATCATCGCGGGGCGGTTCTCGCGCCGCAGGATTTCTTTCTTCCTCGAGAGACCCTGCACTTTGCGCGTGAGCAGCGTCTCCTCCAGGTTGACCGAGTTGGAGCCCCAGGACACCAGCTAAAGACACATAAAGACGCGAGACAAAGTGTCAGTTGGTCCGGCGCTGTTACGTAAAACAATACAGAGACATGACACGCACATCATTGCAGTGGCTGATCTGATCGCCGACGCGCGAGAAGAGCTCGTGCTGCGCTTCGAGAGGCGTCGGCTTGAAGAAGAGTGGGGGCTGGTCGTGCAGCACGGTCGCCTGGATCTGCCAGTTGTCCTGCAGCCACTCTTGCATCACCTTGGTCACGCACAGGTTCGCGTCAGCTTTCCTTCCAAAGACGCGCTCGATCCACGTGGCAAACTATCAATGGGAGAGTATGTAGTTAGACGAACACTGCGTGAAAAAAATGACAGGCTCAAGCTTCGGTAGGGAGTGTCAACTGACCTTGACCAGCGGATGGCTCGGTCCGAGCGAGAGCGCGAGGATGCTGTAGCCTAGATTGTGCCAGTCGATGACGAACTTGGCGCCTTTCAAACGGCAGCAGAGCCACACGACGACGAACGTTGGGATCCTGTCGCGATCAAGAAAGGCAGAAGCGTACACAGTGCAGTGTTAAAAAGACCAAACAATCCAGCGATATCAGGATAGGAACGAAACACGCCAAGCGCTTACGTTGGTGGATTCTGTAGCAGCACGAGGTCCACGCTGCCGGCCGAGAACAGGAGAATCCAAAACAGTTGCAGGAGCTACATTCACACACCACATATACAAAATAAGTCCGCAAACATGAGCGGGGCAGATACAAGCCGCAGCTATCATATCAGACCTTACAACACCCACCTGCACGATCACTTTGATGGGCGCAAGCAACAGGAAGAGTTTGCGCGAGACGCGCTGCATGCGCGGCGTGAACGTGAGGAACTGCACGTTGCGCTGCGTGTAGAGCGCCGGGATGCAGCGCTCGCCCTCGTAGCCCACGAGGCTCACCGTCAGGTTCGCGTCCATCTGCGCGAGCGAGAGCGCGTGGTATTGCATGCGCGGGGAGCGCCCCACGTCCCCCAGCACCATCACGACCGCATGACGCTGTTGCTGCTGAGGGCGTCCCCGGCGGCCCTCGCGGCGCTTGGTGGTGCTAGTGGTGGCGGCGTTCGCATTCTTGCGGCGACGCGTATCCAGCGCCATTTTGAAGAGTGACGCACAGGTTCAGCAGCAAATCAACCGATGGTGTGGACCACAAACCGAAATATCGAAGCAGCGGTGTGGGACACCTTAGAGAGTCTGCTAACTGTTCGAACTATTCGTGTCCGCTGTTAATTGTTGGTTATCAACTTTCCAAACCTAACGGGCTTATAAAACATTCGCGACCAGTACACCCATTCACATACATTCACTCACCCACGCATTTGTACCCCACGGGGCACACTTCACGACGACATCAACCAGAATGAACACGTCCGTTACGCCAGCGTGTTGCCGCGGAAGAGCAGCTTGTTCATGGACGGCAGCGACTCGGCGTCCAGCGAGCCTCCTCCGCTGCTGCTGTTCATGCTGTTGCTGGAGCTGCTCTCCAGGTGCGAGGACGACGACGAGGACGACGACGGCGGCACTGCGAGCCACTGCCGCTGCTGCTGCTGCGAGGCGTCGTCGTTGTCCCAGGGGTACGCTGTTGCTGTTGTTGCGGTTGCGGTGCTGACTGTGGTTACTGGGTCCGTCACGGAGCTGCTCGCGTGCAACATGCCGTAGCCCATATCAGGCTCTCGACTGTACGCATACGGGTGATGCTGATGACTTATCTGGTGCTGCTGCTGCGACGCGTCGACTGCGGAATAGTGCTGCCGGAGTGCGTCAAAGTCGTCTTTCGCGTGCGCTGGGAGGCCCGCGTAAACCGTGTGCTGCTGCTGCTGCTGTTGCTGATGGGGCAGAGCCGCGTACACTGGATCGCTGTGCTCGCCCGCTGGATCTGCTGCTATTGCTAACGACGACGACGACGATGACGACGATGGCACAGGGAGTCCCGCGGTGTCCGTGTACATCCGGGGCTTGCGCAGCAGTGGGGACATGCCGCCCGAGTGGTCGAACTTAGGTTTGTACATCTCATTGGCACCACTGTCTTCTGGTCCGTGGTAGTACGTCGCCGCTCCACCTCCTCCGACACCGCCGCCGCGCATCTTGTCTCCTACAGTCACTTGGTCGTCGTATCCTCCTGGCATCCGAGTTTGGGTCTGGGTCTGGTACTCGCTAATCGCCACTGGAGCTGCACCATACTGACTGCTCATACTGCTGTTGACAAAGCCGCCACCAGTATCGTACTCGCCGCGCTTGAGCGCCATGTGAGTCGCACTGGAGCTGGGACTATTGTTGGCGCCACTGACGCGCTTCCGGGGTGACAGGTTGCTGAGCGCGTAGTTGAAGGCGCCGCCGCTGGTGGCCGTGGGCGTGACGCTTGTGCCCTGGGCCAGCAGCCGTGCGCGCTCCTTCTGGATCTGTGCGTCGAAGTACGGGAGCGTCTGGTTCATGCGCGCCAGCTTGGTGAAGAACTTCTGCGCGTGCGTGCGCACCTGCGTGGACGTGCGCGTGCCGATGAGCCGCGCGATCTCGCCCCAGGCTGGGCCCTGGAACATCTCGAGCCCTTTCAAAAACCACTTGTGCTCGTCCGCGTTCCAGCGGCCGATCGAGATCTCCTTGGCCCGGCGTCGCGGGTGCGGATGTGGATATGGATGCGGATTGTGGACGCCCTCGTGGTGATGGTATAGTGGTGTCGGTTGCTGACGGCTGACGGACACCATCATCGCCATCCCGGCGTGGACGCCGCCGACCACGTGCGGGTTCGCATGCTGCGGACGGTTCAGGAACTGGTCCTCAAATTGGCCCTCGATGGTGTTTGGGACCGGGACGCCGGCCAGCCGCGAGTCGTGCGGCCACGCCGTGTACCCTCCACCTGGAGCCATCCCGATCTCTTGGCTGTATACTTGTGGCTGCTGGGATGATGGATACACTGCCGGATCTGGACGGGACGGGATGAGGCGGCCGACGTCGTGGACGTACGGATCGGACGCTGGCTGCTGCTGCTGAACCCATCGATCAGTGTCCTGCTGTTGTTGTTGTGTTTGACCCAGGAGCGGATCCTCAGCTTCGGTCGCGTACACGTCGTCCGCGGACGTCCGCATTAGGACTTGTTGTTGCGGATGGTGGCTGGAGTCCTGAAGTGGAAACCATCCGGACTGGGACTGCGACTGGCGCTGCTCGCTTGCGTACGAGTGTTGCTGCTGATGTTGCTGCTGGACCTGCCAGGATTGCGACCGCTCCAAGTCGGAGAACATGTTGCTTCGCACACTTGCTTGCTTGCGTTGTTTCTCAGCTGCGCTTCTTGCGCGCTGCAAGTGCTCAAGTTGCTTGCTTGCTTGTTTGTTTGCTTGTTTGCTTGTTTGTTTGTTTGCTTGTTTGCTAGCAACACCCACACAACTCACTCTCACACACCTCAGTCGGGTTTTCTTTATTTTGCCTGTGCTTGTTTGCTTTGCGTTTGGTTTGTGTGTGTGTGCGTGTATGGCGAGGGGGATGCCGTTTGGGCTTTTTGTGTAGACGGCGAAGGGGGTTCGTTCCACCCTTTTATTCATCCTTTCTTCATGTCGTGGATCCAAACAAATCGACAGCACAAAAACTTTTCAGCAGCGGCCAAGGGCCGCGTGCAATAATGATGCCGCCCATCCATCCAAGCAGTTTAAAAAGGCTTGAAGCAGGATCAGATCCCCACCATTCTTTCCGTGCCGCTCATCCTCCAGCGCTCCCTCTAAAGTTCACCCCAACGTGCTTTGTGTTTGTTTCGCGCTTGCGCAAAACGTGCTTGTTTGTGCTGCAAATGCTGTTGCGTTGTATCCAAGTTGCGCATTTTCGCCATCAAGGCGCTGTTGAAATGGAGTGAAGCGCCACGGTACTGCGGCTCCGATGATGGTGGCGCAAAAGCAATCCGAGCGTTTCAGAAACAGATTTCGATTCGATTGGGAAAACCACAAACAAACTCGAAAGAAGAGCCGCAAAATTATTGTTGGGAAAACAAGACAAAAGCCAACAACAAACAAACAAGCAAGACACAAATGTTGTAACAACTTGCTGAGCAAGACTTGCACACAATGTGATGAGATGCGTCCATTTGTACCCACTGATAACACCAAGAGAGAGTTGGATCAGGTATCTTGTCAAGTTTCCTCAACGTGTGTTCAATCAGTTTAGCGCTGTGTTCGCAATATCCCCAGAGCCCACTGACTGACTGCCATTTCCATGTCGCTCTTATTTCGGCCGCGAGTTTTAACAAAGCGACTGCCGGGGCGTCCTCCCACCCCGCGACGACGCTGTTTAAATAAACTGCAGAAATACAACAATACGGTACATACAACAACCAAGGAGTGCACTTGTGAATGCACCAGACGCTTCACTATATAAATAGAGTAATACGTAGCCACCCACAGAAAAGTATGTACCCCAACGCACGCATGGAAGCTTCTTGCTTCTTTCTTGCTTGCTTACGGCAAAATAAAACAAACAACCAAGCAGCTTGCGCTTCCACCAAGCAAGCCGCACTTGCAACTTGTTGTGCTCGCGCGCAAAGTGCGTCTTGAAAAAGCAGCTCGTGTGTGGGTGTGTTCACTTGTGTCTATTTGCGGGTGTGTGCAATGCACCAAGCGCGGTTGGATCCGAGCCAAAAGCGTCCATGTGACTTGAAAGATACACCATTTTCATTAGCGCAGCGACTGGTACACTCGTATCTTTTGGGCGATCTCAAAGATACACCTTCAAGTCGTCAGCGCACTTTTTAGTTAATCGTTCGTTCTCTCTGCCAAGCAGGAGGGGCGACGTCCTGCGATCTTTTCGCTCGCAAACAGCGACTGTGTCCTGTTTTCGGATAAAAATAGGTGCATTCGACGTTTTGGAGCGGCGGGTCTTCTCTCCTTTTCAGCTCGAGTCTGACATCCACGTCATGTTCGTCGGCAGCGCTGCTGCCCCTATCCCTACAACAAAAGATCACACAAGTTGTGACAACAAGCAAGGTCTTGCACACATTCGTGCAGTGGTGTTGTTGTTGTGTTGGTGCATGCTTGCTTTGTTTGCTTTGTTTGTTGCTGACCTTTTTGTTCGTTTATGATTGTGCAAGTGGCGCGCAAAGTCGGGCTTTATTGAGGGTGGTGTTGTGAAAAGAAAGTTGCCATTTCTGATAACTCTTTGTGTCTGCACACAAACAATCAGCTGTTTGTGGGTGCGTTCTCAGATGGACCCGTTCACTTCGCAAAAACCCTCTGGTACTCAAACCTGGCGAGCATAATACATTTGGAAAAATCATCTCAGTCAGAGCGCCTTGCAATCATTAAATCCCATCAAAATCAATATAACTTCTCTAACCTCTACTTCTTTAGCATCCATGTAGAATCACATATAGCAGACCAATCATCTTCATCCATTTTTCAAGATTATGCACCAATTGTCTGCCCAGAGTTGCATGCTGCCATCTGAGTCGCAGAAGCCCTGATGATCATCTCACAGGATGAGCGATTGACCGACTGATAAAGAGTCGACGCGACCACACAATCCGGAGTTGAGCGGCTCCGACCCGATCCTTCTCGCGTGCGGTTATAGCTATGCTGTAATATGAGCCGCTCGTTTGCATTGTGGAACACAAACCAAAAGGTTTGCGTTCCCGATCCTCAGCGTCACACACGAGGTTGATGATGGAAGGGAGCTCCGAACAGCGTTCAGAATCAAAAGCTCGACAGGCGCGCGTTGTTGGATCCATCCAGATCCATCAGATCCAGCAGCAGATCAGCACATTACTGCAAACGAATCCTGAAGGTGTCTGCACCCCCACCGAATTGGAAAGTGGTTAAAATCCGACGAGGGATTATTTTCATCCGATAGATGAAAGAGCATTAAATTTTTTTTACTATTTGGGCGATTTCTGAAAGCACGGTTCTGTACAGCAGCAAACCCAACAATGCGCTTCAAGTACATGTACCCTCACTGATCTCCATTATTCTTCCAGATCTCGCGGTCAGACGGTCATAGTGACCGCACAGCATGCAGCCTCGCCCACAAAGCAAACGGCAGCAACTGAACCTTGGACATGCGCTGAACCCTTGGACCTCCTGAGGTGAATGCGGACGCGTGGGGGTGGACGAATGGAGAGGGTTTCTGTTTCAAAAGTGTGCCACGTTCAGTTTGTGTGGATGTGTGTGTCTTTGACCGCTTCAGAAATCACGAATCATCATGATTGCAAGCGCTTCGATATTTTGAAATGTTGTTGTTTTTCAGCAGGAGCGACATTATCCTGAAGGACATAAGAGGTGGCCACAGTTGGAAGCCAAGCAGCATTTTTGCGGTGTGGAGAGAGCGTCTTCGTTCATCCTGCTGCATTTACAGCACTGCGTGCAGTTGAAGATATTGCTCGTCAAAGCGATGCTGTAGCATCTCCGTGGTGATCTGACCTGGGTCCGCGAGCTCACAGGTTCACTCAGGCTTGAATTCACTCTCTCGATAGATTCTCACTCCGAAACTTGCTCTCAGAACCTTCATCTCAACCTGTGACGATGGAGCCAGCGATACCAGTACAAAAGAAACAACAACGCGAGCACGAGGGACCTTCCAGGCTGCGAGTCGCGTTGCTCGTAATCCATTTCGACCTGTGTTCGAAACTTATCACTGTGCTCATGAGCAGCAACAGCTGCAGGGCATAAATAAATAAACAAGTTATTAGTCGAGTGCTAAATTTTCCCCCAGGTGATGACGAGTCGGCGGACGAGCAGGGGAGTCAGCTCGTTCGCATTCACGAGGCGCGTTTGAGCGTCGACGTCGCCCAGATCGCCAATACGCCCAAGGGATTCGAAGAGGAACAGGAATAGAAGTCCGGACGCATAACATGATAGCTGTATTTGGAGTTACCGATAGTATTTAGTATGCATAAGAAGAAGTTCACAGTAAATCGACCGGAAAGTGCAGTCAGAGCTTCAGTATCAGTAGTGGCTCTCTGTTCGCGTAGAGTTGAGTCAGCCACCGTTCGCTTGGCAACCACAAACGAATCGAGAAAAAAAACTATCCGCGAGTTTGAGGCACATCACAGTAAGTTGATCTAGGGAATGAGTAACTCAAGTCAGGCTTTGCTTCGGATAATTTCAGTGTAAATATTATTGTTAATACATGAAATAACGTTGTGAACAAATATGCTTTCAATTGGATACTGAACCACCTATGACAGTAAGCCAAGAAATGGGCTCACGATGACCCGGATCCGGTGGATCCACGTCTACACTCACTATTTGCCAATCCTCCTCGCTGACACACACACCACTCGTGACGTGTTCTAAGTAGACCTGTCCGATCTGGCCACGTCAAAAGGTCGTTTGGGATTACTATTTTTTTCAACCCATTGCCAAAATCAGTTGCTTCTGTCCAAATAATAACGTTGCATTATTTTGTGGGAAAATGTGATTTTGCCAGAAGCGTTCTCTTGGCTCACAATCACTGATTAAAATACCAATACTGTATTCAAGATCCATTTGTTTGTTTTTTCGAGACGCAAACCAACGAGGTAGGAACGAACGAACGCCATTCCGAAAAAGACCCGACCAAAGCAGAAAAGAAGCGCTCAAATGGCCGAGTTCTCGCTCTGGACGCGCGTGGCGGCCACGCTGCTGCTCGTCGCGCTCTCGCTCGCCGCCTGGAAGTGGCTGCAGGGCACCGGCTCCTCTGCTGCTGCGTCGGCTTCCAGTGACCGCGCGGCAGGCACAAAGGCCAAGAAGAAGCCCAAGAAGCGCGCCGCGAAGAAGGCGGCGACCGCTGGCGCGCAGGACAGTGTCACTGCCGACGCCAAGGCGGCGCCAGCTGCCCCCACTGACTCTACGTCTGCTGCTGCTAATGTTACTGGCAGTGGTGCTGCGGATGCTGCGAGTGAGAGCGAGGACGAGAGCGACGAGGATGAGGGGCTCTCGGCCGTGCAGATCCTCGCGAAGCGCAAGTTCAAGGTCAAGGCGCTCGGCGGCAAAGCTGTGGCGGCTGCGATCGCCGCGCAGCAGGCCAAGCTGCCAAAGTACGAGGCCGGGCAGCAGGTGCTCGCGCGCTTCCAGGGCGGCAAGGAGTGGTTCCCTGCGATCATTGCGGAGGTATGTGCCTACGCGATCCTTTGTGGTTGAAGTTGGTTGTGTGAGGTTGTGAAGCGACACATACGTGCAAAGTGCTAATATGGGCTGTTTTTCTATCGATCACTTTGCACATACAGGTCCGACGCGGTGGCGAATACAACCTGAAATACGACGATGGCGAGGTGGAGTACCACGTGTCGCACAAACTGATCAAGCCGCGTGCGGTGAGTGCGCCACTCAGTCCACCGTCGCCGAATGAGCCAACAACAACAGCCAGCCCCAGTCACCAGGAAGACGTTTCCACGGCTGTCCCTGCAGGCGCGTTGTCTTCCTCATCGGACGAGGAGGACGAGAGCGACGAGGACGACGGCTGGGCGATCGTCGGCGCTGCGGGCAACAAGTCCAAGTCCAAGAGATCCGGCGGCGGCGGCGCGTCTGCAACTGCAGTGGGATCGCCGCGCGCGGGCGACGGACTCACGAAGCGCCAGCGCGAGAACCGCCGGAAAAAAGAGCGTCAGAGGGAGATCAAGGAGCTCGCACGCGCTCAGGCCCAGGAGAACGGGCTGCACGCAAAATGGGGCGGCACCTACAGCAAGATGAAGTACGTGCCTCCACCGACGCAGGCGTAAGCCAAAGCTAAAGCCGAACGAAGAGAACCAAGCAGCAACAACACACACACAGATACAAAAGATACACGCGGAGCCGCGCACAAGCCATCCATACAATGAACGTCTCATCCGGTGCAAGAGACCAAGAGCTAAAGACACAAGACCAGGTAAAACAAGACGAAGAAATCCCAACTCTATAATATAAACACTTGTGGAATCGGTGCTGGCGCCAAGCGCTTGCCGCTCTTACTGCTGCTGTTGTGTCCCTCGCTGTCTTCCAGGGACGCGCTGAGGCTCACGGGAATGGAGCTCACGTGGCGCGGCCGCGTGACGTACTCGTCCTGGAGAACGGTCTTCGCCGTCACGGAGATGCCGCGCGTGGGCGGCGCGATCTTGAGCGAGTCGAACGACTTCTCGATGAACTTGCGCTCGTACTGGATGCTCGCGAGCGTCTTCTTGCCTGTTGGGAGAGTGTTTGTTGTTAGTACCCCCAGTACCAGTTTTCCGTGTGGCCGAGTTGATTATGAAGGTGTACCAGGTCGAAGACGGTGGTCGGCTGGGTCGTTGTCCACTTTGCGGTAGAGTTTGGTCATGGGCTTGGTCGTGACCAGAGCTTTTGCCTGCCGCTCGGCGCGCTTGGTGTCCAGAGGCACGTGATCGTACGCCACCGCCTGCGCCAACTGGAAATGCGAGACGTTTTTGATATCACAACCCACCCAGGTTTCCAGTCAATCTATCAGTCTCACAGAGCTTCAGTGGCTCAGGTCTACGAGTTTGAGGGCAGAGCAGTACCTTGTTACGCAGCGTCTCCATTTCTTGGTTGCTCAGTCGACCCTTCACGCCGAGCGTGAGCTCATCGCCACCTGGTCGCTTGGAGCTCATTTGTCGATTGTCAAGTGCTGAATACTGTGGAGTTCTGCTGTGGGCAGCAGCTAGCCAAGCAATCCATAGAGAATTTTGGTTCTTCATGGCTAAACTTGTTTGTCTCAAGCTTGAAAAGCGCGCCATGAACCACTTTCGCACTGGCGTAACGACTCGGAAGCCCATGAAACGACTCTCCGGTCATGAAGCGCAAATGAGTAGTAAGTAGCCCAAGAGTAGTCAAACCTTAGCTGATCCCATCACGAGGCCAAAGCATGAGCGCGTCGCTGTATCAGGAGGCAAGCAAGCAGCCCGGCAAGGCGTCCATGCTCCTGCTCATGGACAGCCCCACGCGCCGCAGCGAGAGCGGCTCCACGACTACTAACAGCAATAGCAGCAACGCTCGCCCTTCAAAGTCTGTTGGTGTGGACGACGAGCAGCAGTCGCTGGGCCAGTTGCTCATCGGCATGACCTCGCAGGTGCAGGACGAGCGTCAGAAGCGCAGCGACGTGGAGAAGCGCAACCACTCGCTCATGCTCGAGATCGAGCAGCTCCAGAAGGACATGCTGGACCTCAAGACCTCCTGCGTGAGCGAGCGGCGGCGGCGTGGATCCGAGGACCTCGAGCACGCCAAGCTCGAGGCTGGCGGCGGGGTGCTAGGGCACCAGCAGCAACAGCAGACTCCGATGATGGACACCAAGCGCGACGAGAGCGCCGAGTTCTACTGGAAGGAGCTCCAGGAAGCCAAGAAAGTCAAGGAGAAGGCGCTCGTGGAGGCCCATCAGCGCGCCATGCAGGTTCTGGAGCTCAACGCGTGCATCTCCATGCAGCACGACGAGCTCAAGGCGCTGCGCGCGAGCGAGGACGAGGCGCGCACGGCGATGATCCAGGCCGAGGAACACTGCAAGGAGCTCATCCAGCAGTCGACGATCGTGGCGCAGGAGAACAAGATCCTCAAGGACGACGTGGCGCACCTGAACGCCGAGATCGGCAAGCGCGGCGTGCACTTCAAGGCGCTCATGGAGAAGTGGACCGAGGCCCAGGCGCAGAGCGAGCACTTTGAGCGCGAGAACCACGCGATGCTCGACAAGATGAAGGAGATCCGGCAGCGCAGCGACCACCTGGCGCTCGAGCTCGAGAAAGCGCGGGACGAGCGTGACTGCCTACAGCACCAGGTGAACCATCTGAAAGGCGCCGTGGCTGCTAAGGCCGCCGAGTCCAAGGCGTTCCAGGCGTACGGCAGCAATGCGCGGGACCACCTGCAGGCGCAGAACACGGTCATCCAGCGCCACCAGGTGTTCCGCCGCAAGATCCACAAGGTCACTCGCGACTCGGTGGTGACGCTCAAGACGCTCCGCATGACGCTCGCGGCCATCAAGTCGCCGATCGTCGCGATCCAGAACGACTTCCGCGCGTTCCTCAAGAACCTGCAGGCACCCGTGGTGTCGCTCGTGAGCCGCTCGCGGCGCTTTGCCGAGGTGGCGCACGCTGAGCACCAGCCGCTGCGCCACGCGCTGCTCTCGGCGGAGCTCACGCGGCGCCACCTGCACGAGCAGCTCTGGAAATCGCGCCGCAACGCGCTGCTGATCTGTCAGATCCGGAACTCCCAGAGTAGCTCTTCAAGTGTGTCAGATACCACAGACTCAGCGACGGATGGTGGCGCGAGCCGCTCGCTGCGCGCCAACTACACAACGGGAGAGCTGCTCATGAAGGAAAGCGAGCGCGAGACGCTCACGGTCAAGTTCGACGCGATCTACTCGGACCGCGCGCGCGAGTGGAACAATTACGAGTCCGTCATGCCGCTCGTGCAAAGCGTGCTCGACGGCTGCAACGCGTGCGTCGCCACGTTCGCCACGCTGCTGCCGTTGAGGACATCGTCATCATCGTCGTCGTCGTCTTCAGGAATGGATGAGCCACCGTTCAGCACAGAGACGGTGCCAGCGCTGGTGCTGCGCGAGCTCTTTGACGCGGCGCGCATGCACGGTGCGCACTTCCACCGCATGAAGGTCACGATCAGCTACTTGGGCGTGTACAACGAGTGCATCTACGACCTCCTAGGCTTGGACACGTCCATGGCGACTGAACAGCAAACTGGAACTCAGAGTATCCCAATGAACCAGATCGTCGTGCTGGAAGTGCAGAATTTGGACGAGGCGCTGCTCGTGCTGAGCGGCGGCACGGAGAACCTCCAGAGCGCGCAGGAGAGGGGGCTCATGGACCCGGCGCTGACCCACAAGGTCGTGACGATCTGCCTGACGTACGAGAACCTGCTCAGCGGCGTGGCGATGACCAAGTCCAAGCTCCAGGTAGGTTTTGTTGATCCCTTCGCTCGCTTGTGTATCTGATCTGGTCTCACATACAAACTTGTGCCTCCTGTAGATTGTCGAGTTGGCGGTCGGGAGCCAATACACCGCTGTCCAGGAGCACGACTGGGACGACCGCAGCAAGCTCAAGTCGCTCGTGACCATGGAGAACGGCGTGAACGCGCTCGTGACGGCGCTGGCGGAGGTGCGCGTGAAGGACCCGGCGTTCGTGCGCTACCATGGCTCCAAGCTCACGGTGCTGCTCCAGGATACGATCAAGACGAGCGCCAAGTTCCTCTCGATCGTCGCGCTCCCGGCGAGTATCCCCCATGGCGAGGAGGGCAAAGTGAGCACCGTGATCCGCTCGATCCAGCAATTCCGGAGCGCAGTGTGCGTGTCCACTACGGTCAGTCCATGGGGAAAGCCCGGAGCGAGTCGCGACCGATCGCTGGAGGGATTCATGAACCGCTTTGCCCAGCAGCAGCAGCAGCAACAGCAGCAGTCTCAGGGCAGCACGGGCGATCATCAGAGCGCACTCTCACTGCTGTTCTCGTCCAGCGACATCCAGGAGCGATCACGTCAAGCGCTCGACATCAGCGGAACAGGAGGCCTTGAGAACGTGCGGTGGGAGAAAGAGCTCGACAACATGAACAAGCGGTACGGACCGGACGTGGATCTGTTCGCGACGTCGTTCTTCCAGCCGAGCCAAGTAGCAGCACCTGCTTTAGGATCCGTTTTTCACACAAGCGATTACTTTGCTAGAGGCTCCTCTCATCAGAGCGAACCTGTTAGTGAGAGACCATCTGGCGCAATGGATTTCGGCTTGGACAGCGATGACGATAGTTTGAACGGCGACCCGCAGCACTCGCTTCTGATTCAGGAAGACGCCCGCATCCACCACCACGAGTATGAAGTAGCGAACCCACCACCAGCCCCCACTTCCGTTGGGAGTAGTGGCGGCAGCATGAGTCGGAGAGCCAAGTCCGCTCCTGGACGGGGTCCGAACACAGGCAAAGGGCCGTCCTCACTCAGAGGATCGACCGCGCGGTCAGCTGTCAGCCATTCACGCACGCTCGCTGACAAGAAGGCAAAGCTGAAGAAGCAACTCAGTGCGTCAAAGCTCTCTGCAGCAACGACGACGACAACAACAGCAGCAACGCGGCCTGTGACCTCAACGTACTCTGCGCGCGTGGCCGCCAAGCCCAGCAGCAGAGCCACGGCGCTGGCGCCTGCCACGATGGCGGGGGCGTCTGCGTCGGCGCCGATGCTCAAGATCCGCCGCGAGGCCGCGTCGAGCACGATGAAGAAGCCGTGGCTGGCAGCGATGGCGGTGGGCTCGCCGTTCGCGCGGCAGCAGAAGAAGCGCACGCCATTCAAGTGAATAAATAATAGGATGACTGGACATTACGAAAAGTATCTTTTTGCTGTTATCAGCAAGGAGAGTGATGGTGTATTCGTACTTACGGCAACATTTGTGGTGAAGTAATTTTGAAGCAAGCGTGCGTATGGTCGAAATCAGAACTATTGTATGAGGGAATAGTGGCATGGAGCAACCCACTCATCAGTTGGTAGTCCTTACCTGTAGGACTCTTTTTGAGACCTACAAATAGGAAATGATGCAAAATACGGGTCTATGTCCAAGTGACTTAAGGTTGCCTGTCAGTGGAAGCGGCGTGATTACCGTGGACGCACTTGCTGATTATACCACACTGA
>JAASFI010000370.1:0-31507 GCA_023333705.1 Globisporangium viniferum
ACCGACCCCCATTAGGCCAGTGGTATTACACTGGTTTGGGGACCGGGAGGTCAGCAGATCGATCCCCGCTGGGGTCCGAATCTGCGCGACCGGAGAGAGCCAGGCACAATAGTGTACTGGTTCACAAACCCACATTAGTGTAATGAGTGGGGCCCTTCCCACCCGCGTTAGCATAGCTTGCTTAAAAATCCTTGAAACAGTAGGGGCCAATAAGCGTGTGCGGGTTGATACAGAGCTACCTGTATCGTCGAACCTCCTCGGAGGTTCGAGGGAAGTGGTAGCATGTCTCTCTCTCTGCGAATGTAAGCTCCAGTGTATAATTTGACTTGAAATTTGTATATGCAAGGAAGTGCCCAATATGGAACACCTTGGCAAAATGCATCTGGCCCGTGCCAGCACGAATATGGACCGCCCAGCAATATGCCCGTGTGTTTGTTTGTTGTGGGAAGTGTCTGTGGTGATCTGCAGCAAAAAAGTAGACAGCACCCGGACTTCCCCGGTGGTCACCCACCCGAGTACTACCCGAGCTTGAGGCTGCTTAACTTCGCAGATTAATAAATTTCATTACAGTGTTTGGGGGTGCTTTTCTACTTACTGCTACCTAAAATGTGAACTGAATGTAGATGTGTAGTTTTTCTGTGAGGGCCACTATTCGGTTTCTTGAGCATAGTGAAACCAAGTCAAAATGCTAATCTGGTATAACCAGGTTTGACATCTTCACTGTGGAAATCTTGAGTGTCTGGTGGCGCAGTGGTCGAGAGTCGGTTTGGGAACCAAGTGGTCCCTGGATCGATTCCGGTCGCGGCAAAACTTGGAAATTTGGAAAACCCAGGGTATAAAAACCCATGGGTGGAGGGTCGAAGAACCCAAAGTTGGGAGGCTTGGGGTAATTGTCGTGTGCAAGCACTTCTTGGGACTCGAGACATAATCAAGAGACTGGCATATCTCGCTCTGCCTTCGGGCAGTCTCAAGAGTCAGGCTTGGGGTTTGACGGGTGGAATTTGCCCCCATCCATGTATAACCCCGCATAGCCGTTTCAAGGAGTCGGATGGGATCATTCCCTGTGTACGCACGTTCCCGGTTGGCATTCTTGGCTTGGTGTAGACTTCTTCCACTCTTGTCTTCATGATCCCTGGATCAGTTGGCGTTCTCTTCACTTGACTCTGTCGTGCTGGTGTCGCTTGTGTCGAGTCCAGTGTCTTGTACTAGCGTCTTCAGTTGGCGTAATGTCAGAGCTGAGTGGCGGTGGGTTTTTGCTTGCAGTGCTTGCTGGTAGGCTCGGAGGTGAAGCTTGAGCAGTGCTGCAATCCGTTCTTGTGTGTCGATGGTGTTTGGAGCTTGGTTGTGGAAGCGAATGTCGTTGCGGTGCATCCAAATGCAACGAGTCACAATGGCGCGCACAAAGTTCAGGGTCACGTAGAGGGGGAATCCGTACTTGTCCTTGGCTTGCGGAGTTGGTTTGAGGCGAGTGAAGTAGAGCAAATTGCTCCACGTCAGCTCGCATGCAAACGCTCGCTGTAGCGGCTGGAGTAGCGGGTCCCACAAACTCTTTGCGAATGGACAGAGCCAAAAGAGGTGCTGAGCCGTCTCGAGTTGGTCACAGCCGAAGTGACAGGTTGTCTTGGCGTCTTGGACGTGCTGGAATCTGTAGCCCAGATGAAGGGCGTTGTGCTGGAGTCGAAATAGGAAGTCGCCGTAGACTGGGAGAAGGTGTTGGTTGAGCTTCATATCGCGCTTCCAGAAGTCGGGCTCAGGCGTTTCCGCGATACTTAGTCTCTGCAGCGGCAATGAAGGTGGCTTCGGGGTCTTGAGAGCGTTCCTGATCCTGGCCACCGTGAGTTCTTCAAGAGCATGCTTGCCAATAGTCCAGTTATGGAAGGCACTTGCGTACTCTCTGCAATGTCTTGGTCCGATCGGGGGGCTGTGAAGAACACGAAAAGTGCTCTCACAGTCGACCAGAAAGTTCCTGCAGTAGCGCGTGTTGTAGGCTCTGGTGTCTCCTGGTTGTTGGATGGCGGTGGCGAGTGACGAGGGTGTTGACACACCGCCGCACAAGTCGTAGATGTCTTCTGCTGTGTAGCTCTTGAGCTGCGCGAGTCGCTGTATCAACGCTGATGGACGTGTGGCGAGTGTTCGGACTTGACTGCCGTGCCTGATGGTTGCGTTTTGCAGCAGCGGGGTTGACAGCAAGTCGAATTCGCTGGTGTTGCTGGCAATCTTGGGCCGGATCTTGGTATGCCATACGAATAGCACCTGATGCCAGAAGCTGTTGAGTGCGGACCAGCGATTCTCACGTCGAGTGCTGACGTGGTTCGGGCTGGTTGTTACTGGCGCATAGAGGATGTCGAGAGGTCGGCCCCATGGTGCGATCGCTTGCGTGAATACCTCGAGCACTGGAGATACCCAACTAGGGATCTTGTGTGGGGACTTCCGTGTGCTGTGGATGACCCGTACCAGCGCGTGCGCTTGCAGGGCATTCACTGAGTCTTCGATGTGTGTGAGTCCGAGGCCGCCCATAGACCGGGGTGTGTACCACCAGTCTGTGGCAAGGATTGCCGTCAGACCCGCACTGGACACACTTGAGTCGCTGAGGAAGGTTGCCACGGCGCTCTTGACTTGATCTTGAAACCCAGACTGTGGGATATGGCACACACTGGCTGTGTACCACAACGTCGGTAGCACGATCTGCTGTAGAATCGCGATTCGTCCCTTCAGTGTCCGCGCTCGGTGTTTCCACACTGTGCAGCGGAGCTGGATGTTCGCGATGAGGTGATGCAGTCGCTCTGTATTCGTGAGGCGAGGGCCATACCGAATGCCGAGCAACTTCGTCTCGCCGCTGTTGTCGACGACTTGCACGCCGAGTTGCTGTAGCTGGGACAGGAGAGGCTGGTCGTCGCTCGTCCACTCACTAAACGGCAGAATCACTGTCTTGTGTGTGTTGAGTTTCATCCCAGCCGCCGAGCAGAAGTACTGGACAGACTGTAGAAACTGGGGAGCGACGGAGAGATCCTTTAGTAAGCCCGTGCAGTCATCCGCGAAGCTGATGACTGTGTGGGCTTCCGCCGAGTTGGGTAGCGTGAGACTGTCGGGCTTGAATGTGGCTCGGAGGTAGTTAAGCATCGGCTCAATGTAGAGAACAAAGAGCGCGGGCGAGAGCGGGTCACCTTGGCGTACACCTGCACCGAGGGCGAAGTGGGACAGCGGCGAACCATTGAACATGATCGACACGATCGTGCTTGGTATCATCACTTGGATCCATCTACGGAAGGTTGGTCCGAACCCGTAGTGCCGAAGTATCATCTCGAGTGCATCCCACACAACACTGTCGAAGGCTTTGGCAAAGTCCAGCAGGAGCGCGCCTGCTTTCATCGGGCTGTCTTGGAATAGATGTTGGAGAGCTTGGAACCGGAGATGTGCGTTGCGGATATCCCGCCCTGGGACGAACCCATACTGATCCGAGTGGAGCAGCTTGGGCAGGATGGCCTGCAGTCGCTTGGACAAGATCTTGGGGCCGAGCTTCGCGTCGATGTTTAGCAGCGTAATCGGACGGTAGTTGCTTGGTACGCGACGATCACCGTTTTTGTAGAGGAGTGAGATTTGGCCTCTGCGCTGGAACTTGGTCATCTTGCCGAGCCCAAGCTGAGACGAGTAGACTGTTTCGAGGATTTTGCTCCAGAGCTGGATGTTGACGTTGTAGTAGGCGAGAGGCAGACCATCTGGGCCCGGTGCTTTGTTGGGCGTCGTGTTCTTGATCGCATGATAGAAGTCCATTGCAGTGAACGGACTGTCTAGCATGCGCCGGTCTTCATTTGTCAGTCTCGTGCTGGTGTGCTTGAGGATCTTTGACATCTTCTGCGCGTCCCAGTTTGGCTTAGGGTGCGAATATTCTCGAGACGACGAGCAAAAGACACGGCTCCAGTACTTGTTGAAGTCTTCACACATCCCGCGCAGGTCGTCTGCAGACTGAACTGGAATAGTAGTCTTGTGTAGGAGCGTCGGCGGGCGGAAGAAGTACTTGGTGCACTTCTCGGTTTGGTACAGGTCAGAGGCAAACTTCTGTCTGGACCTGTGGTGGTCGTCTTCTTCGGTGTGAGCTTGCAGCGTCTGCTTGAGAGAGGTGAGCGATCTCAATACGTCTTCGGACGGTTCGAGGTGCTGTAGGTGCTGGAGCTGGTTGATGCGCAAGTGTAGGTCTTCTTTATCTTTCTGTCTCTTGTTCTTCTTGTCATTGAAGAGTTGGCGCAGGTAGATACAGTCTTGGCGCTTGTGCTCGTCAAGTCGATATCCAGGGCTGGCGCTCGGGTCTGGGTCGGAGCTCAGGTTGATGGAGTTGGCGAGGTCGAGTAGCGAGGCATTGAGATACTCTTGGGCTTCTGGTAGTTCGATGACCCAACTGGGACATCGCCATGGTGGTCGCGTTTTTGGCTTGAACAGTGCAGAACCGAGAGTGAACTCGATGCCACAATGGTCTGCCTTGTTTGGCTGGTGCTTCCAGTCGTGCTTTAGCTGCTTGAGCTGTCTGCTGAAGATCTGGGAGCTTAATAGGACGAAGTCGATCCGTGCGCTTCTGTTCGGACTTGTAAATTCTTGGACATGGGGGTTCTGCAGGCGCCAAGCATCAAACAGGTTGAGCGCTTGCATCCATTCGAGGAGCTCTTGTCGGCCTTCACGGCGAGCTCTGTTGTTTGTTTGTGCTTGGTCGAGCTGGGTTGAGAAGACGGTGTTGAAATCGCCGAGTGCGAGGTGTATCGCTGTCTCGTCGAATAGCCTTGGCAGGCTGTTAAAGAAGCTGGGACGGTCGGTTGGGTTCACAGGCGCATACACCGCGTGGATGTAGGCTGTGGCGCCACCGAGGGTTCCTTTCAGCAAAAGGTACCTGGAGAGTGTGCTGGGATCGCTCACTTGGGTCTCCGTGATATCTTGTACATCTTGGATCGGGCAAGTCGGAGTGAGTAAAATACCAACTCCGGCTTGCCCAGTGTACGTGGTGGAGTGGTCGTGAGACCAGAAGGCGGTATTGAAGCTGGACGTCTTTCTCCATAGAAAGTCGGCGCGCTTGAGGTTGGCTGGGTTGGTGAACTTGGTTTCTTGTAATGCGATGATATGGAAGTTGGTCGAGAAGTAGTTGAGTGTGGACTGCGTGACTCGGTTGAAGCCGTTCACGTTGATCGAGTAACCCCGAAGGGTCCAATCCACATTAGAGAGAAGGCTGACTCTGGGGGAGGGCCTTGCGCAGCTCACATATCGAGGCGAGTAGTTCACTTGGTAGACGCATGCTGGCAAATTTCTCCATCAGATCCGACTGGAGTAGATTTTGCAGCGTTGTATCATCCCATAGTAGCCAAAGTGAGTGCTCAATCCTGCTGGCCGTGGCCTGGGAAATCGCACACACCTTGAACGGGTCGGAGTAGATGCTCGGAGCCATCACTTGCAGGAACAAGTCGAACTCAGCGAGCCGGACTTGTTTCCAGTAGCGGTCTTGGTTGTGGTCAAGACATTGACTGAGGAGCGTCTGGAAGTCTTCCGGGTCATGCGGGTTGAAAAGCGCTATCACTTTGTCTTCGAACGTGTCGTGATCTGCCGGCATTTCCTGCGTGCTGACAATGCGCATCAGGGCGTGACCGTAGAGCTTGGTTGTCATGACGCTGTAGTTGCCCGGGTTACTGGTGTCGTAAAGCGGACGAAATTGGCTGGGCTGAGTCTTGAGCATGATGATACTCTTCTCGGGGCTTGGTTCTTCGTCGAACTTCTGCAGGAACTTCTTGATGTGAGCGCAGAGCTTTTTCACAGACATTGACTCGACCTTGAAGTCAATGGTAGTACGTTGCACCTCGACCTGACCTTCCTCTTGAGCCAGGTGCGATCGGATGTGCACTCGTTTTTGGTTGTGGAGAACGACGTCTATTTCTGCAGCAATAGGCGCGTCCTCGGAGCCCAACGAAATCCACTCGTAGACGTTGTGAGACGCGATGAGCGGGTACGTGGCTTGGGTTGGTGGCAGCAGAATAGCTTGCGCTTGGTCTGCTGGAGCATTCGGAAACATGATCTCCTTGCTTCTCTGGATGAATTGAAACGCGTCACACTGGTCCGGCAGAAGCGGGATGGATACAGGAGCTTTCGTCTCTGTCGAGATCCAGACCGAGGCCGGGTCGACAGTGAGTGGAGCCATGTCTTCGTCCGAATCGCCGCCCGCGTTTCCATTCGCTGGGGGCGTTTCACTCATATCAGACGACTCGTCTCCGACGTCGTCTGCAGCTGGAACATTGTTGTTGGTCTTGGACTTGCGCAGATTCAACAAGAAAGGCGGAACCTTTTTGTTGTACGCTTGGATACGGTGGCTGACCACACAGTAGCCAGACGCAGTGAACTGGATCTGGCGCAGCGGGTCTTTGCCGTCGATCATCACAACAGCTGGGGCGTCTTTCTGGTTGAAATATACCCGCCGATTGCGTGACTGCAATCCATTTGCAGCCCGGGCAGGGGTGATGTACACGGGAAGCTGTCCGTGGGCCGCAAACCAGTCGTAAATGATGCTGTCGGTGACATCATCAGCAAGACGTTGCAACTCTACGAAGTACCAATGCGAGTACTTGGAGTATGGCTGGATCTTGAACTTCTTCCCGCAGATGGTGAGCTGCATGTTGCCGAGCTTCGTGCAGATCTCTCTGTCGGTGCAGATGAAGCTCACGCCTTTCCCCCGAATCACCTTGAATTCGCGGAGATGGACGACGCTATTCGCCCATAGCGTCGAGCTCTGGTCGGCACCCAGCGAGGTCATGATCTCCGTGTCCGAAAACGTGGAGGTCAAATCTCTCGCGGGGATCCACATATGGTAGCATTGGTCGCTATTCACAGGTGTGGGCACACCTCGGAGAGCAGCTGCCTTTCTTTCCATAGCGGAGCGGTCTTCGTCTTGAAACGCGCGTTCGGCTTCCGCGAAGGTCGCGTCCGTGGGGATGGTGACTTGATTGCGTGACGTGCTGGCACGCCACTCCTTGCGCCACTCGGTGTTGGCGGCAGAGGTCTTCATAATGCAGCTGGATAGTTGGATACAGATGGTTTTTCTTCTTTTTTCTTGTTCTTGTTCTTGGATAGTGGGTGCAGACGGCGTCTTCCCGGAGTGCAGTTTTTGTGTGATTTTTCTTTTTTCGAGATGTAGGGGTTGACTTCCGCAGTAAGCTTGGTCGTGTGGGGTGTCTAACTCTCACGCTAGCCTGTGAATCCAAGGGACCGCTCGCAATGAGGCAGTGTAGGAGACGTCGGGCAGCAACCTGAGTAGTCAAAACCGGGCTGCGAAGCGAACCTCAATTCGCGGCAGTTCCAGTCCGTACTACTCGGAAGAGCAATAGTCCGCACACGTGAGCTCCGAAACTCCAGTCCCACCAACAAGCGTGGCAGACGAGACTGATCACAAACCACGTCGTGGAAAGCACCGGGTCTCTAACCAAAATTCCAGAGTTTCACTTGCGTGAACTAAGGGACGGTCGACGAGGGGAAGGGGAGAGGCTTGGCGGCAGCTGGCGGGAGAGTCGATAGCAAGCGCGGGCTTGTCTGTCGACTTGTGGGGTAGCTGGCAAATTGGAAAGTGCTTAACTTCGCAGAGCGGACGGGATACGGTGTTCTCAGCCTAAGATGGCCGTCTACGAATGTTTATGTGCGGCAGTGCTACTGATACCAGCGCCAAATGTCCCGGCTAACTCACCAAAACGCAAGTTTTTCAACGAAGTTGGCCCGAGCGGGGGGAGCTATGTTTCGGAAAGTCCGTCCCCCACCCTTCCCGTGCGGGAAGAATTGACGATAAAAAACTGCGCATCCCGTAAACTACGGATTTGGCGGTAATATACCAGAAGCAGGTGCAACTCGACCCCCCCAAACACCCCTCGCGCGACCACGTTCGACACTCCAGAGCAGCAACCCCCGCACCCGCGACCGCCAAACTTCTTCAACACATGTCCGACATGACTACACACACCTCCAGCCTTTGTCCGGCCAAATTATATATATCAATCTCGCAAAGCTTACCGCGCTTTTGTGGATTTGGCCCAAGACGCGTCAAAATGCGAATAACTGTTTCGCGTTGCACCTGGCACCTGACCTGCTTGGTTGTACACCTGCAAGCACATGAAACCTACCTTTTGCAAAAAGAATCACCGCAATCGGCTCAGTGGTTCAGGAGAAATCGACATTCTCATCACTTTTTTCGGCACCCACCACCTTCTGTTTCGGCTGTTTTCGAGCCACCATTTTGCCCACAGCTCGAAAACCCCGACACTCCAGCCAGTAAAACCTTACAGCGACATGCTAGCAACCCAACGCCATCTTTCTGCGTTCGTGGAATCGAAATATCAGCTCGGTAGCCGCCGCTATTCAATTTTTAGCACGCAAAAACGGACCCAAAAATCGCCAAAAAGACCATTCCGACCCATTCCAACCCCCACAGACATCAAAAGACGACACCAGGTGTCCTCTAGTGCGCTATGATACACCCCCAAGCCATCAAGTCCGGGGTTCCAACCATGAAAACCAACCCTTCGACTACTTTTCAAGAAATGGCAACCAAAACCCTTGTCACCACTTTCTCCAAAACCTGGCCGGGCACACCAAAACACCACCAACCATACTATAAAACCCGGGACACGACGGTTCTAGACTATCTTTTCGACGCGGAACATGATGGTGAAGTCAGAAAACACAACGTACAAACGGAACACACTCAAATCGGTCAAACCCTAACTTTAGGATTTGCAAACCCTACCGCAGGGTTAGCCAAAAACGCTCCCAGCATGCTCCCACTGCAAACCCTACCACTCCGACACCATACACACATGCCCTAGGGTACTATGCAACTACCCAAAGCGTCATACAGCGATTCTAACCACCCCTGATGCGTCCAGCCAACTTGCTAGGGTTTGCGGCCAAACCCTAATTTCCACACTAGTTTTCGCACCAAAAATGGAATAACTCCGCAACCACTGATCGAATTCCACTTCTACAAACGAAGAAAGATGTCCCCAAGCATGGACTACCATACACCAAAAGCCTACTGGTGTCTCTGCAAACCATACAAATTAACACCACAAATACCACAACTTGGCACCATTTCACTAAAATGTTTACCGGGACATACCAACACACCCACGCACACACCACACACGCCCCAAGCACTGTTTCAGAGGTACATCAACATGGAGCATCTAATTATCAAATTAAAACGTGCCATATCTACAGCCTTCGCATCACAAACATACAGAATGTACCACCAAACCTCCATATTCGTACGACTTCAAACCCTAATGGGACACATGCCACCAATATATAATGCACGGAGGCAATCTCACTGTTCACTATCAGTTACTCCATAACACAGGCATCATTTATCCGTCTGGACTGCACCAGTACCACTCGTCGTTGTGGAGATATCGACTCAGAAGTACATCCCAACACCAGGACCATGCTCACACGTCGCATGCTTTTGCCCACCAGCACTTCCCCCTGGAACTCCCCTAGGGGACACTAGGGACAGCTCATACGGTGAAGTCCCATACAGGGAAGATTCAAAGGAGAATTGCCCACAAAACATATGTTTTGAAATTTATGAACTTTCCCACTTAAACTTCAAATTTGTATGCACAACCGCCAGACATAAGATGAAACGGCTTTTCGACTGTTTCATTTTCTGTACTAATGCAACTGTCACGACTAAAATGAAACGGCCGATTAGCGGGGTAGGCATCGGAGGGGCATTTGTGGTGATGTGAAGTGACCTCAAGTAGTAGATGTCGAAAGGCGTCTGCGAAAGGGATCTGTCTTTATGTCTCCCGGAACGTGTTGTTCAGGCAATTCGTGGCTTCTTGCTTGGTTTTCGCAGGGGTGATTCTGTCACTTCTAAGACTCGGGCAATTGGCAAATCAAGTGCGTAGTATTTCTGCTGGAGATTCCAGTGGAGTCTGCGTGCGAACGGGAAATTGAGATTGTGTTCTTATGCTTTGCATACTAATACAGTTCGATTTGGTGCGCTAGTGTTGCGCTGAGCTTCTTGCGCCGACTTCGGTTGTGTGCGAGAGGTTACAACAACACACCTAAGGGTTTCTCTTGTGAACTGTTCGCATTCTTAGAGCTGCGTCGCGTCGGATGGCATTGCTGTCCTTGATGCTTCGTCGTCTTTTCGGATGGAGGAGTTGAGCATGAAGAGCTCTGGGAAAACTGATTCAGTTTGGTAGAATGCTAAATTGAATTGCTCAGAACTGCTGCGAGTAGGAAGAGGCCTTGGCGCTGGCCATTCGTGATGGTGACTGACTGGTACCAGTGGGTCTGCTCGACGACGTACAGGTCCGTGCCCCACCACTCTCTTCCCGGCACTTCGACGCACGTCTTGGCACCTGAGCAGTCGGTTTCATTGCCACTGACTGTATCGAAGACACGGTTGTAAATGCCCAACGCGTTGTCGCCGCCACTGGCCATGACGTCCGAGTACCAACGTGAAGTCACAAGCTCGTACCAGCCATGGCGCCACGTCCCACCGCGCATGTTGAGCCACTCGGCCGTCTTGGTCTCACGTACGGAACGGTCAACGGTTCGCAGTTCAGACAGGGATGGCACTGCGTTCTCGTACTTGATGCCGAGACGGAACATGCAGGCGCTGCCGTCCTCACCAGGCATCGCGTACCGAGCGAAGAAGGCGTTGTCCCAGTACGGGAGGATGAGCAGAGGCAGAGTGGTCGGCAGCGCCATGAGCGAGGCATCGTTGTCTTGGCCTTGTTTGTGGTCGACGACGACGCGGAGGTGCTTGGCTGAGACGTTGTAGCCCAGCGTCGTGCAGATCTTTCGGATGTTGTCCAGCGTCGCGGCGACCTGGTTGCAGTCGGCTACGTAGCGAGCGTACACGTTAGGCGACAGCACGAGCCCCTGGCGGTCGAGCACGCGGTATCCATTAACGGACGAAGCCGCTGGGCTTATCAGAGAGCTGTTCGCCGTTGCCAGAGCGACCGAGAGCTGCTGCGGCTTGTAGAGTCGTCCCTTGAGGCTACAAACGATCGTGCGGTCGGCAATCGGGTCGTCGTTCGTACCAGGAATCGCGTAGATCCCTTCAAGCGGAGACCGTCCGTAGGTTAAACTGACGTCGTACTGGCCCTGGAGCGACGTCACGCTGCTCAGCACCTGCGTGAGCTGCAGCACGACCACAAAGCCCCACAGCGTCCAGTTGTACACGCGCTTGGCGAGCCGCAGCCAGCGCTCCCGCTCCTGCTTCTCACGCGGCGTTCGCTGTGGCTCGCGACCCATGGTCTCCGTTGTGGGAATATCGATTCGTCCAGAGTCGCTCCAGTCGCGTGAAACCAAGTCTCAACTGCCGCCGGTTGCCGAGGCGTTCGCAAGCGCACTGGTCTCGGCCAGCATCGCGTCGTAGTCAAAGCGGAACGTGAAGTCCACGCCCTGGTGCATGGTGATGGAGCACAGGATCGTCACGAAGCAGCCCTGCAGCGTCATCCAGTACGTTTCCAGCACGAACGCGAGCTGGTGGAGCGGCGAGATGCCGTACTTGCTCTTCATGAACCAGCACATGAGCGTGAACGACACACTCTCGAGCACGGCGAACGTGAGCGCGTTGGACGTCGCGTCGCGGTCATGGACGCCAGCACGAGGTTGTAGCGGCGCGCGTGCGGGATGAGGCTGGCCACGCGGATGTAGAGAC
Source organism: Globisporangium viniferum (assembly GCA_023333705.1). Taxonomy (NCBI): domain Eukaryota; phylum Oomycota; class Peronosporomycetes; order Pythiales; family Pythiaceae; genus Globisporangium; species Globisporangium viniferum. The sequence continues at coordinate 11,690 of JAASFI010000370.1, forward strand.
TGTAGAGCAGCGGCATGAAGATCTCCATGTACTCGACGAACATGAGCACCTCACACGAGAAGATGCGGTGCAGCGCGTGCTCCAGGGACCCACGCGACGCGCGAGAAGCCATGACGCTGCTCGTAGTGTAGCTTCCCCACGGAGTAGCGGCCCGTGATCTGCTCGTCGGGCCCGTCATCGTCCCCTGGATGGAGCGGCTCCGTCATTCTGGGTGCAGCGGTTGACTGGGAGGCTTGTCGCCGCCTGCTTGATATGCGTCGCAACAGGTCGGCCAGGCCACGCCGTGTGTATTCTTGGTCTCTGTTGTTGGGTTTAGTCTCAGTCTCAGTCTCATGACGGTCTTCTAGATCGGTATTGTCGCCCGCACGGTCTCAGTTATGAGGTTCAGGAACCGACGCCGACGCTGTTGCGGCTTAGCCGAACCGGAACGTGAAGTCGATGCCCTGGTGGACGGTGGACGAGTTGACGATCGTGATGAACGTGGCCAGCAGCTTGCCGTGGAGCGTCATCCAGTACTTCTCCAGCACGAACGCGAGCTGGTAGAGCGACTTGATGCCGTACTTGCGGTGCATGAGCCAGCACACGAGCGCGAGCGACACGGCCTCGAGCACCGCGTACGCCAGCGAGCTCACGACGGCCTTCTGCATCTGCACGCGCGTCATCGCCATCAACACGTAGTTGTACTTGGCGTTGGGCAGGTGCCACCCCACGCACACGTACACACCGTACACGAGCGGCAGGAGCACCTCCATGAACTCGACAAAGAGCAGCACCTCGCTGGAGAACAGCAACTGCAGCGACTGCTCTAGCAGCCGCGCTTGGTCGCGGCGCTCGATCGTGAGCCCGTCGATCTGGACGGCGCCCGAGATGTGCAGGGCCTGCGCGCCGCTCGAACCGTCTGGACTGGAGGCCACGGGCATCGCGATCGACTGCGCCGACAGATCCAGGAGCTGCTTCCGCGTCTCATTGAACACCACGGCTTGAGGTAGCAGGACGGACTGCGCGGCGGCTTCAAACGACGCGCGCATGGCTCTCGCGCGGGAGGCAGAGAAGGCCACGGCCGGCGCCGTGGATGGTCTGTTGGGCCTGTCGGAGGCCTCGGACGCAACTTTGGGCGACCGCCTGGCAAACCACGACAAGCACGACGATGCTGGCTTGGCCAGTGTGGCTGCTGGAGCCAATGGCTTGGTCGTCGCCCTGTCAACCTCAGCGGCGGCGGGGAACAGCGCGGTCTCGACGATCTTGACGGCCGTGTGGAGCGTGCTCTGGTTGTCGGCGATGTAGTCTCGCGCCATGTACAAGTGGACTTCGGCGACGGCCTGGATGAAGTCCATGGCCATGAGCAGCACGCCCAGCGCCTGCGACTGGACGTGCTGCAGACACAAAGTCTGGTAGAGCGCGCCAGAGATCTCCACCATGCAGATCGTCACGTCCGTCGTGAGGTCGTCGAGGGTGGTGGCGAACCGCCACAGCGCCTTCTTCAACATCACTTTGACGACTGGAAAGCCCAGGACCATGGCCACTTGGCCTGGCAGCGGCACGTAGGCAAAGCCGATGGAAAGCCCTAGAAACGAGTAGAACAGCGTGAGCTGCGCGCCCAGCAGCGGCAGAATGCGACGCAGTTGGTTGCGGTGCGCCAGCAAAACGCCCTTGGCGCAGAGCCAGTGGAACAGCGCGACCAGCAGCGAGAACGACACGAGGCCGAGGAACTCGCGGAAGGGCACGGGGAAGCGCCAGAGGATCATGAACGGCAGCCACACGAGCTCGAGCGTGATGCCCACGAGCGCCGCGATCACGCCGACGCTCATCAAGGAGTAGCCGTCGTCCGGAAGCTGCACGGACGCCTTGAGCGAGAGCATCGTCGCAAAGGTCATGACCGTGTGCGAGACGATGGACCGGAACAGCGTGATACCGTTGTGGTGGAGTCCGGCGGACGGATCGCCCAACGGGATCGCATCCATTGCCAGCATCGCAGTCAGCACGGGCACTGGCGTGAACAGCAGCACGCCGGCGACGCGCCAGAGACTCGTGTGGCGCTCGTAGTCGTGGAACACGTACAGCTTCTCGATCGAGTAGCGCCCCAGGTACTGGTGGCTGCTCTTCCAGCGGTGCAGCTTGGCGAAGAGCCGCGACGCGCGCTTGAGTGCTGTCATGGTGTTGTCCTGACTACCGTCTCCTCGCCGTGCTCGTGGCTGGATTCGGAGACGGTATACCTTGTTGTCTGGATGCCGCGACGACAACAAGTCGGACACGACGGACGCCGCAATCAACCAGGCGATCGACAAGATGCCCGCGAGTCAGCGGCACTGGTTCTGATCGGCGAGGTCTATAAAAACACTTGCGCTACACTGCCTTCAGCGCACATCCCACCCCAGGCACCCTTCCACTGCGGGCACTGTCCCAGGCACACCCGCGTGCGTGGTAACTTCTGCCCTTGACCCTCGAAACACAGCGTCACGACACGTTTTGCAGTCGTCACGACCCCCCATGCTCCGCACATCACCCCACGTCGTGCCGCTGGCGGCACGAGCGCCTCCAGGACGAAGTGCTGGCCCTGGGCCGGAGGAGGCGAAGAGCCAACACCACTTGCAACTGCGCACGCACCGCGAGAAGATGAAGACACTGCGCACCAAATTGAATACGCGTCGCGGCCGCCGGTGGTCTTTATGGCAGCTCCTCGAAGCGCTCAACCACTGGGCGTCCTGGGTCCTGGTGGTCGTGCTGGTCGCGTCGCAATTCACTTGTATCATCTGGGACACAATGACGGCAGCCCAGTACATGCTGTACGGCAGGCCGCCCACCCAAGGCCCGTACGCGATCGAAGGGCTGAACGACGAGCCGTACAGCGACCGCAGTCTCGTCTGCGTGCTGCAAGGCCGCCTGTACAAGCCCATGCAGCTCAGCATCGTGCTCAAGGCGTCGTCTTCACGGTCTCACATAGTCGACACCACGGGCTCTTCAGTTGACGGCTACCGGGTCGTCAAGCGGGAGGAGATCGAGCTGCGGGAAGAGATCGCGAAACGGTACGAAGTGGCGTGCGACGCCATTGCCGCGCGACTGGACGGCATCGCGAGGGCCTGCGAGGCGCTGGGGTACCGCGTCACCACCGAGAATGTGCGCGTCGTCGACGGGTTACACAGCAACGTAACCAAGGTCGTCACGAACTCGCTGCCCGTGGTGATCCTGCCGTACTGGGACAACGCGGTTTACGCGCGGTACGTGATGCCCGGAGTCGACGGCAACTCGTGTGTGTTCCGTCTCAGCGGCGAATTCGACTCGACTAACGAGAAAGGCGCGTGGCTATCTGCTGTGAGCCGCTCCGAGCGAGAGCGCAAGACCGCCGAGTGGCTGGGCATCCCGCCAGGCAACGGCGCGACGTGGAAGAATGGCTGGCTGGACGACCCGACGACGGGCATGCGCTGGTACTCGGACATCATCAGCACGCAGCCTGGCACGGCATTGGGCCTACAGAGGCGGCAGTTTGACGTCGCGCATGACGCTGAGATCGACTGTGTGGGCCCGTCGCCTGCCTCAGTGTCCAACTGCAGCACGTCGGTCATCGACGAGTGGTGGGGCACCAAGTTCACGAGCCGCGACACGACGCTCTGGTCCAACTCGGTGGCCATCTCCAACGGCACGCGCTTCGGTCTCTTCATCTACGAGGCCATGCAGCAGCGCCGCGTGCGCAGCATCTACGACGTCGCGACGTTCCTCTCCAACTCGACCGTCGCCATGCTGCTGCTGCGCTGGCTCGCGGCGTCGCTGGCGCTGCTCAACGCCTTCCGACGCGGCTACTCGCGGTCGCTCTGCAGCGCCGGCATCGGCTGCCTCTCCAACACGCGCAACTTCGAGATCCTTCCGCTGATCCTGCTGCCGCGCATGAAGACGGCGCTGGCGGCGTTCTTCACCGCGGGCTGCAAGTTCGAGGGCGAGCAGCGGCCCTTCGGCGAGGCCTGGTTCGCCATCTACCCGGGCATCGCCGAGACCATGCTGTTCTTCTACAGCGTGCTGAATCTCGTCGCCAAGGCGCTGCGCAGACGCTCGAGCGACGCGCTCTTCGGCCCGTCGCTGGGCGTTCTGTGTCTGCTCCACGTGCTGCGGCGGCATCTCGCCATGAGCGGATGGTTCGAGTTCGACGGCCGCGTCACGTCCGTGATGACCGCGCGCGAGTACGAGAGGCTGAGCCTCGTCGACTTGTTCACGTCGGACGCGGCGCTGCGGCTCAACGGCCGCGTCTGGTCCATCTTCGGCTTCAAACTGGCGGTGCTCGCGCTCAACCTCACGCCGCTTTTCGTCGGCGTCACGAAAATGCCGCTTTTCTCGTGGCCAGTGGAGGGCTCCCCCGATACAGTGACAACTGTCGAGCGTGCAGTCAAAATGCGTGCGAGTGACAGTGCAGGCCTCGGACGGACCTCGCCCCAGTACGAGAGCCACGCCCACGGCCGCAGCCTCGACTGCTATGAGCTCGTGCGCTTGGGCTACGTCGTGTTGGGCGACAGCTTCGTGGTGCCGTTGGGCGACTGGCTGGTGCTGCTGCTGTTCGCAATGGCTCGCAGCCGACGGCGCGAGCCTGCGGGTCCTTGGCTTCCAGGTCACGGTCTCAGCTGATGAAACGCAAGACGAAGGTCTCTTGCGGCTGGAGGTGGAGGCCGCGACGCCGCAACTGTACCAGCACAACGACCCGCTGCTGATGGAGTGCAGCGTCTGGGACGTATCAGCCATGCCGCTGTCGTAACACTGGGATAATACAAACAAATCCAAAATATTCGTCCATCTCCACCTCTCCTTCTCCTCTGCTTCCTAGCACGCGTCTCGTGGGTCGTCTACGCCTTGGTCTACTGCAGTCGCCACGATCACGAATACAGCGGCTCCTTGAACGCCACGTAGAACTGCACGGCAACTGCGATTCCGAGAAACACCACCACGGCCACGAGCGACAGGATCAGCTCGGTCGGTTGATTGCGCAGCGACGGCGGCAGGTACGGCAGCGCGCGGCCGTTCAGCGTCTCCATCAGCGCGTTCAGCTGCGACGATTGGTCCTCTTCCGCATGAGGCTTCTTCAGCGCGTCATCGTGCTCCGCGTCGCTCAGCGTCTTGCTGATGTGGGCGCCCAGCCGCACGTCGAGATCCATCTCGTCGATGCTCGTGCCGTGCTTCTCCTTCCACTCGCGCTGCCGCACGACGTAGCTGTCCACCCACGCGGCCTCGTCCGCGTCCAGCGAGTCGCGCTGCTCCAGCATGCGCTTCAGATAGAAGTCGCCGACCTCGTCCGCGTGCTCGTCCAGCGCGCTCTCGAGCGTGCGCAGCAGCTCCTGCTCCTCCTCGTCGTCGTCCTCCTCCGACTCGTCCTCCTCCTGCGGCGCGTAGTCGCTGTCGTCGTCCTCGTAGTCTTCCAACTCCTGCGCGAACGCCTTCTTCTCGGCCTCGTAGCTCTCCTCTTCGCCGGCAAAGTCCGCCGTCACCTCCTGCGAGTGCTCGCGCGACGTGTCGCCGTCGCCGCCGAGCGCCAGCATCTCGTCCACGAGCTCCACGGGCTCGGCCACGTCCGTCTCCAGCAGCAGCGCGTAGCCGTCGCCGAGTCCATCGCCGCTCTGCGTCTTGGTGCGTGGCGCGAAGGCCGTGGACGCGTGCGCGACCTTCAACATGTCGGGCGGCGGGTCTCTCAGTCGGGTCTCTCGGGTCGAGCTGGTTGTTTCTGCTTGTGGCTCGCAACGGCGCGACGCCTCGGGTTTCTTCGCAGATCCAGTGAGTCTAACCGTCGGCCTGCGCAGAGCCAGCCACCCTCGCGAGCAGCTACAGGTCTCACTACGTAGTTTGGGTGTGGAGCGGAAGGGAGCGCAACGGACGAGTCCGTTTTGTGGGATGTGGACTGTGGAGCGCCTTTCGCTGAGAGTTCGGCAGGCGGGATGGGAGATGGGCGGCGACTGTTGGCGCCAGGAACCTCTGTAGAGGGATGAACACCTTGAAGGTGGGGGGCTCAAGTATCACGTAGCAGAGGGACAGAGTCCATATGGATGAACCCACGATTCAATGTGGACCATGTGGACGGGGAACATCCATCAATTCACACTCAACATCAATCAAAGGGCGTTGCCTTTCTACACATGGACCAACCGATCTGTTGGCGCGTTTCCAGGCGCTCGCTTGTACAGCTTGGGCGTGAGAGTGGCGGCCGCAGGAGACGCCATGAGCCCGCTCTCGGCGTCGCGTTCCGTCTCACTGGGCGAGTGCGGAAACGTCTCGAAGTCGGAGCTCGCTCGGGACTTTTGCGTGCGCTGGGTCTCCGCCCTAGCGATCTGGTAGATGCGAAGCGCCACGACCGCCAGGACAATCGACCCGAGGATCGCGGCGTAGAACTGCGTGGTCCAGAAGTCGGGCTGTAGTGGCTGGTCGCCAAAGTGGCGGCTCGTCTTGAGCACGCCGCGATTGTCGCCACCACCGGTGGGCGGGGCAGCGGCGGCGACCACTTGCTTCTCCAGCTCCTTCTCCAGCAGGTGGATCATTTCCAGTCGAGAATGGGCGATCCGCGTCCAATTCGCCACCTACAAACACCATTTATTGTGAACTGTCAGCACCATTACTTCCACATTTCCATTTTCACGCAACTCTCGCTCGTACCTGGTTGCGGAGCTCTTCCATATCCTGCTGCATTTCGTTGCGCTGCCGCAGCAGCGACTCGATCTCCGGGCTCATCATCTGGTGAAGTGTGAAGGACCCGACGCCGCCCATGAGCATCATGCCCATGCACACGCAAAGCCCCTTGACGATCCACGTGACGCCGCCGGAGAACGAGAAGACGGCGATGAGCGACGCCACTAGCCGCGTCTGCGTGACGCGCGACAAGCACCGCGGCGTCATGCGCGCCCGCCAGCCAGCGCTGACGCCCAGGCGGCCGCCGGGACTCGCAGGCGTGGAGCCGCCCAGCAGCAGCGGCTCCGCATCGTCGTCGCTGGGGCTCTCGCGACCGCGGTTGCGTGAGATCGGCGGCGACAGCGCCATGGTGGAGAGCGACGCCAGGCTGCTGCTGTCGCTTGAGCTGCTGCTGTCGCTTGAGCTGCTGCCGCCTGCCACGTCGGTCACTGTGGCTGCGGACGGCGCCATCATCTTCTCGACGGGCGGCTTCTCTTCCGGTGTGGAACGTGAGAGTTAGCGTAAGGTAGCGACTGGCAAGGAACCATTTCACTTGACGTTTGTATGGGCGTGGGATGGGAAACATACTACTACTACGTAGTATCAGGTTCGTAACCACAGTCGAGTCTGATTGTGAGTTCTGCACACGTCACAGATCGCAATATAAATTGGCGTGTTCCTGGTCAAGTCAGACAATGTAAATTGTCCACGAGCTCCTTTCCTAACGACTGCGCTGTTGCTCCTCAGCGACGGCGATTGCGGTCGCGACTGCCGCTTCGGCTCGGACTGCGGCGTGGGCGGCGGCCGCCTCGACCTCGGCTGCGACTCGCACTGCGGCTGCGGCTGCGACTACGACTGGGGCTGCGCGGACGCTTCGAGGTGGCGCGACGGGCGGCCGGCGGACTGGGAGACGCACGACGCGAGCGCTTCGCTGGTCGCGGCGACGGCGAGCGGGACGCGGAACTGGACCGAGACGCCGAGCGAGACGGAGAGCGCTTGGCAGCGGCTCGCTTCGGAGCTGGCTTCTTGTCGCGGCGGTCAGGCGAAGGGCTGCGGCTTGACCCGGACGAAGACGCCGAGCGAGAACGAGAACGAGAGCGGGAACGCGAGCTGGACTTGGAGCGTGAAGACGCCGAGCGAGAGCGACGCGTGCTGGTGCTGGTGCGGCCGCGGGGTTCCGACTTGGGCAGTGGCGCCTCCTCCTTCTTGACTGGCGTTGCGACTGGCTCCTTCTCTTCCTTCTTGACTGGAGACTTGGCCGGCGACTTTGGTTTCTCAACCACGTCTTCCTTGAGCTCTTCCTTCGTCGGCGTTTGCTCTTCCTTCGCCTTGACCGCCTCCGCTGGCTGCTTGGGCAGTGGCTTTGCCCATCGTGTCGTCTTCCGTGCAGGTGCTGGGCTCCCCTTCGCCTCCTCGGGAGCCTGCTCCTTCGTGGCTTCCTGCATGGTCGGCTTCGTGTCGACTGGACTCGCCGATCCGGAGCGCAAGCTGGCGGAAGACGACGACGACGACACTGACGATGAACGAGAACGACGTGAGCGTCGGCGATCCTTGGCTTTTGGCGTGGTCTTCTCCGGCGTCTTCGACCGCGAACGTGATGGCGACTTGCTACGACGGCGCTTTTCCGGACTGGGCGAGCGCGACGCACTGCTGCTGCGGCTGCGGCTGCGGCTACTGCGAGTCCGACGCTTCGTATCCTTCCCACGGCTGCGGCTACGACTGCGACTGCGACCGCCTCTGGACTTGGATTCGGCAGGCGTTCGACTGGAGCGCCCGCGCGACCGCGACCGCGACTTGGATCTCGACCGGCGGTCGCTCTGTAGAGCGTCCTGAACACGCGTGGCGTCCGGAAACGGCGATGTTCTAACGTTCTAGGGTTAGAACATCGCCGTTTCCGGACGCCACACGTGTTCAGGACACTCTACAGACATACTAGGACACATCCGTCGGCCGCGGCAACACCCCAGAACGTTAGAACATCGCCGTTTCCGGACGTGTGATGTAGTGGCCTACATTTCCGGGCCCGACCAGTCCCCGGTCGCGAAGGAGCCCGGCGAGCCAAGAATGACCGGCTCCAACTGGTCTGCGACCCGTGTGTCTACACCCGCGAGCCAAGAATGACCGACTGGTCTGCGACCCGTGTGTCTCTACGCTTACCAAGGAAGCAGGCCGGGGCGGTCCCACGATACCAAGATCCCGTCGCATGACTGAGAAGACCGGTCGATTTAGCTAGGACTCCTAAATTACGTACTACACACTAACTAGGGGCGAGGCTCCTGGTTTAGGCTGGCCCGGACCGTCCAAGCGGACCGGTACGGTTCACACGGGACCGGTACGGTCCACACGGGACCGATACGGTTCAAGCGGGACCGCAAATCAGCCCTCAGTACCGGTCTTGTACCGCCTCTCAGAGGTCCAGTTCTGACACTGATATCGGTTATGAACCGGTTATCGGAGGTTCAATCTGGCTCGGGAAAGTGTTTACTCGACAGTTACAATCAGTTTAAAGAGGGACAGCGAGTAGCGCGCCCTCTATCAACAAGAATTCTTCTTTTGCCACGTCAGTGACAAGCCCCTCTTCACTCCCTCGGCTCTCTGAGCACTTCGTCGACCCTCTATCGCTCTATCTGGTAAGTGCGTGTGGTAGAGTACTCTGGCGGTTGTATTTAGCGTGCGAGTGAACTGGAGGAGCGCGTAGCTGGTCTGGTGACTGAGTGAAGCGAATCCCTAGTAAGTATACCGAAGGGACTTGGTTCAGGCCAAGATCTGGAGGTTTTGATATTGTGGCGAGTGTTGTACGACCAAGCAGTTGGCTGTGCATTTCATATTGAGAGAGTGTTGTGTTTGCAACTGGTCTGGGACCAGGTTGCACCCGTTTTGACCGGTCAATCGAGGAAACTCCGTTGCGGTCCTTTTGCCTTGTCGGCATACTTGCATTTACTCTGAGTTCCTAGCTCAAACACCAAATCGGACGGATTCGGGAAGCGGTTCATTTCCTCTTTCACCCAGATCCTAAAGAACTGAGCAAAGGGTACACAGTGTGAGATATTACCGGGTATCTTGGTTCGGAAACGGCCAAGTACTCGTCCGTCGGGCTCGTCTGAAAGCCCTCGGACACTATCCTACCGGTCCTAGTGCTACCCCTTCGCTAGTAGAACCGGTTTTTCATACGTCGCTACATCACACCACACGTGTTCAGGACACTCTACAGACATACTAGGACACATCCGTCGGCCGCGGCAACACCCCAGAACGTTAGAACATCGCCGTTTCCGGACGCCACACGTGTTCAGGACACTCAAGCGGTGATAGTCGGTCGTGGCACTAATTCGTCAGTGCGCAAAAGTTGTGACCAATTTGGGAACGTGGTGGACGGTGGTCAGAGGCCACCAGCAAGCGGTGATAGTCGGCCGTGGCGCTAATTCGTCGGTGCGCAAATATTGTGGCCAATTCGGGAACGTGGTGGACGCTGTTCAGAGGCCACCAGCAGGCGGTGACAGTCGGTCGTGGCGCTAATTCGTCGGTGCGCAAAAGTTGTGACCAATTTGGAAACGTGGTGGACGGAGCTCGTTTGATCACCGCGTTCATCTGCCCGCTTGGCCGTTTTGAGTGGATGCGGATGCCTCAGGGCTTCAAGGACTCTCCCCAGATATACCAGAGGATCATCGATAATTGTCTGTGGGCTACGGTGCGTCGCATTAGCTCTCGTGGTGGGCGAGCGATCATCGCTGGCATGGACAAAGAAGAGTTGAAGGCCCTGGAAGCACAGAATCAAGGAGAAAGTGCGATCACCGACATCGCTCTGGCTGATGATGTGTTCCACGTGGGTGAAGCCATTCCCGCGGACACCAAACCAGTGCTGTATCGACGATCGTACATTGATGACATCAACTTTGGCGCCGTCACGTGGTCCGAGATGTGTGAGATGCTGCGTTGCTTGTTTGCAGCCTTTCGAGAGTGGGGCATTTCCATCAGCCTCCCCAAGAGTGCGTTCGGCAAGAAGTCAGTTGAGTTCCTGTCTCATTTGGTGACACGCGACGGCATCAAGAGTGCGCCACGCAACCTGGAAGCTGTGAAGGCCATGCCTTTCCCGCGGTCTATGAAGGAAGTTCAGAAGTTTCTGGGCAGCATCAACTACTATCATCGGTTCATCAACAACTTCGCAACCTACGCCGGCGCATTGTACGAGTTGACGGATGCGCGCATCAAAGACGGATCCCAGCTCGAACATGCGAAGAACGCGTTTGAGTTCCTCAAAGAGGCGCTCTGTGAAGCCCCGTTGCTACGACACGTCGACCGAGCGCGATCACTGTATCTGGTTCTGCACACCAACAACTGGGCGTATGGAGCTGCAGTCTGCCAAGAATTCGACAATGTGTTGCACCCAGTACGATTCTACAGCAAGGTGTTCCAGGACAATGAGCGAGGATACACCCCGGCGGAGAAGGAGGTGTTAGCCCTGCTAAAGACACTCGACTCGGCCGTGGATGTGTTCGCCGGACAAGAAATAGTAGTCTACGCGAGGTACAGCACCATGAAGTGGATCTTCACGTCCAAGAGTCTGACGGGACGAGCGGTTCAGTGGGCCGCGTTACTCTCACCCTGGACGTTGAAGATCATCCGCAGTAACGTGACCCCCGTGGGATTAGCTGCTATGCTAGCTTCTTCCGTGGTGCCACCGGAAAAGCTGGACGAAGTGTTGGACAGCATCGCGCCAATGAAGCTGGTACGACCGAATACGTTGATCGCACCCATGCCCAATTTGCGGCGCGATACCACGGGAATAGTGGTGACCTTCGACGGAGCGGTGCGCACAAAAGAGCCGAAGATGGGTTCGTACGGCGCGATTGTGTGGAGCACTCCGGAATGGAAAGTGATAGCAGCTGCCTACGATGCGCGCCCCGAAGTGACCGTGAACGACAGCGAGTACTGCGGACTGATCCTCGGGTTGGAGTTGGGGATGCGACATACGAAGGAACGAGTGATCATTTGTGGAGACTCACGCATAGTGGTCGGTCAAGTCAACGGAGATCTGCGATGTCATCAGCCGAATCTTGTGCTGTGGCTGAACAAAGCACGGGACCTCGTTCAACAATTCGGGAAAGTGCATCTACTACACGTGGCGAGACAGTACAACCAGTCAGCGGACTACCTCACCCGAATCGCTATGAGAGAGAGCTGTGCGGGTGTAGTCGATGACGACGAAGGCAAAAGTTCACTCGAACAGCTGAACACGCTACCCTCCCTCCTGTACAGCACCGCTGATGAAGGCGCTGGTGACCAGAATCCCGCGGTGATCTCAGCTCTGCGCACGGAAGGAGAGAATCCAGAAGTGTTTGCAGTCACGAGGAAGAGCAGAAGGAAGAAGAAGATCATTACTCCCACAGTTCTTGAAGGAGAAGACGATGATGAAGATGAAGACACCACGGATGACGTACTACCGATACGTGCTGCTTTGGAAGAACTGGTCGCTGCACAACGAGAGCGTTTCCGCCGCATTGCTGTAGCACAGCGGCAGGACGTGTGGTGTCAGCCGCTGATCAGTATCCTGTCTGGCGAAGATGACGACTCTGATGTCGTCGTGGGTTACGGTGATCGGATTCGTGGGGACTCGGACCAAGATTACGCTGATCGCATCTCGAAGAATCAGCGACGGAGATTGGAGCGTGCAGCAGACGCCTATGTGCTAGACGCGAATGACGTGCTCTACTACTACCCACTCGCCAGACGACAAGGACAAGGATCAGAACCTCGTTTGGTGATTCCGGACGGGTTGAAGGACGACATACTTCACGCGCATCATGTGAGTTTGGGTGCTGGAGCACATCAAGGAGTGGGGCGTACGTTCGAAAAGCTACGCACACGATACTACTGGCGGGGCCTGTATGCAGATGTGGAGAACTATGTAGCGTCGTGTCCAGACTGCAGTACGGGTAAAGGGAAGCCGCGTTACGATGGAACTTCGCCAGGAAACATGCTAGCTACCCGCCCATTCCAAGTTGTGACGATGGATTTCGCCACGCCGCTGCCGGAGACCGCCCGAGGGAACACGGCACTGCTGCTGTTCACATGTCTGTTCTCTGGGTTCATCGTGTTAGCACCAGTACCGACTACCTCTAGCGCGGCGACCGCAGACGCGTACCTGGAGTGTGTGTTCAAGCGTTTCGGAGCTCAAGAAGTACTCAGACACGACCGAGATCCAGCGTTCATGAGCTCCGTGTTCAAGCGATTCTGCAGAATGATGAAGCACAAACAGCGACCTACCATGTCTTATCGTCCTCAAGCCAACGGAAAGCAAGAACGCAATGTCCAGACGGTGATGAGGGCCATCAAGTTGTACATCGAAGATCCAGAGCAGCGTGATTGGGACCTGTACGCACCGCGTTTGGAACTGGCGCTCAACACTACAGTGAACCTCCAGCTGAAGCAGTCCAGTTTCTACCTCGTGCATGGTTGGCAAGCCCGGACAATGCTGGAAGCTGCCGTGCCGCCGAAGGGTGGGTCGAGGAAGGAGAAAGATGCGTTCGACTGGCGGAGAGACATCTACCGGGAACATGAAACAGCCATGCAACAAGCCGCGCAGCTGCAAATGAAGTTGATGGAAGCCCGAGCGAAGAAGCACAATGAAGCTCTGGGAGATACGATCAACGTACACGCCAAGACGAGTTACAAGGCTGGAGAGTGGGTGTGGCTGTACCACAGTCTAGTCAAGAAAGGACTAACCCGGAAGCTGGCCCATCTCTGGCATGGTCCGTTCGAAGTGGAGAAACAGCTGTCAGAAGTGGCGTACAAGCTCAAGATGCCAGATCCAAGGTCAAGGGCGTATCCCGTCGTACACATATCCCGACTGAAGCCGTTCATATCTCGTGTAGTACGACCGACCGAGCAGCTCATGGACCCAGAAGTGATAGAGTTGTTCGACGAGGAGCTACTGCCTGAAGATTCGTGGGAACCCGTAGCGGCCGATGGAGAATATGAAGTCGAGGAGTTGCTGGACGATCGGATGGTGCAGACGACCCGCAACAGCAAGGCGACGAAGGAATACTTGGTCAAGTGGGTCGGCTATGAAAACCCCACGTGGGAACCCGAGGACAACCTATCGTGCACGGCGCTCATGTACGATTACGATGCGAGAAAGGCCAAGGAAAGACGAGAGCTCGCCGCTCAGAGAGCCGACGGCAGTGACGAAGACGGCAGCGAAGAAGAATAGCAGGTCGACCACGCCCGCGTTCGCCATCCGACAGTTGCGGTATCCAGCTCTGCGAATTGCGATCAGCGTAATCAAGGGGCGAGTGCATGACCAAGCTATGCGATCAACGTAGCCAGCTGCCGAGTATCGAGTTGAAGAGGGATCGAATCAAGGGCGGTAGCGTGTCCAGTAGAGAGCGGCATCTACCCCTAAACGCGATCAACGAGATGAGTGAGACTGAATAAAATATGACTTTGAGAGAAGGAGACCAAGGAGAGGTTGTGAGCGTTGGACGCCACTACTCGACAATCAAGACAAGAGAAGAACAGAGAGAGAAGAAGAAGATGGCGCGTGCGACCGCCCCAGCGCGTGGTCGAGGCCACGGCAAAGGGCCAGCGCGTCCCACCAAGAACTCAAGCACGAAGACGGCGCGGGGGAAGAAACGGGCACGCGAATCATCAGGCGAGGATGACGCCAGTGACTCAGCGGTTGACGGAGACGCAGAGCGCCTCGCGGCCCGCGCCTCGCAAGGAGATGGCGCCTCGTCGGGTGACGAGAGCGAAGATGCAGCGTCTGGAGGGAGTAAGAGCGTTTCCAACCCCGGACGCGATCGCCGTATGAGGTGGCATCAAGGCCAGTACGAAGCGTACCGACGTCTGGAGGAGCGTTCTCAGAAGAAGCACCAGACCAAGGCCCAGCTAGAAGAAGAATTCAAGCGAGTCAGCAACCAGAAGCGTTGGCCGGTGTTTACGGCAGCCGCGTTTCGCGCGAAGAAGAGGCGGGAAGGAGATGCGGACGCCAAGCCTCCGAGTATGTCTCGAGCCGACCGCTCACGGGGATACGCCCTGTTCCAAGAGGAGAAGAGCTGGAAGCGAGCCACTGAGCGATTTAACGCTGAGACCGGCCGTTCCATGTCCCATGGGGCGCTGATACAAGCGTGTCGTCGCATGGGCCCGGAGCTGGCTGCAGACATCGTCAGCGTGCAAGTCCCCGGAGCCAAGAAGCGGGCAGATTGGTCCCAAGTGGAGATCGACTATCTGCTGAAGTGTACCAATCACGTTGGGAAGCAGGGAGAAGACTATCAAGGTTTCGTCCGTCACATGCGCGACATCGACCCGAAGTGGAAGGTGCGGTCTTACGGCGCCTTTTACGAGATGTTCAGTCAAGTCCGTCGCGCTCTCGTGGAACAACGATCCGGCGCACTGAATGTGGGCTGGGATGCGGCTCACGCCAAGGAGCTCCGTCGTCAAGTGTTGCAGGGGCTTCCCAAGGAGCAGATCGTACGAGATGTTGCCCGATTGTCGCACTGCACGAGAAGCTGGGTCCGGACAGAGTATGCACGAACGTTGTTGACTCTGGACGTCTCGGAGGAAGAAGACGAGGAAGGCGACGGTGATCTGGCAGTGAATGAGGACGACAGCCTCCGCCTCGAACCACCAGAAGGTTGGGAAGACGAAGGAGACACTGCCCGGACGCTGGAAGAAGACGTGCTCATCCCTCCCGGCTTCGTCGGAGGCGGGACCCAGCTCAGCTCCGTACTGCTTGAAGCCGCGGAATATGCGATCAACGACATTGCCCGGCGCTCCGAGGGAAGCAACACAGATGCAATCACTGTAATGCCGGAAGCCGTATCTACACCTGCCGAGCCTGCGGTCCGACACCCGGGGGAATCCGCTCAAGACAGCGAGAGCCTCTACGAAATCGAGACTGTGGAAGAAGAAGCCAATACACAAGAACAAGAATGCCATGCTGAAGACGCATCAGGTGAAGCGTCCAGCACTGCCGGCCCACGTGTATCTCAACCCGACGACGCAGTATCGTCAGAGACAGTGAAGAACCGCGCGGATGCGATCACCGAACAGGCCCAGTCTCATCAATTGGAGAATGAGATGGGTGCTTCAGCTGAGTTGCCGGACTGTACGAACGTAAACAGCAGTCAAGGGGCGCCCACGAGCAGACGCCAGGAAGCCGCTCAGGCTATCCCCGGCAGCCCACCGGCCAAGACGAACCAAGAAGAAGATGAAGATGAAGAGGAAGGAGAGGGTGAAGCGGTCAGCGTATCAGTGCCTCAGTCGGATGTGTTCACGCCGTCGGTGCCGTGGATCCTGTACCCCACGACTCCACCGCAGTCACCGCGGCGACCCACGGACAACGAGGAGGACGAAGACAGTACGTTCATGCCCGATGCGGTGAAGTACGCCAACACAGGAGGATACCACGCCCACATCTCAGCCTACGACGATACTTTGGCCGGTGACGCGTTGACACTTGGGATGGGACCACCATCGAACGAGGATCAAGCCGATCAGCCCATGTTAGAGATGGTCCGGGAAGAAGCGGTGATCGGGAATCGAAGATGGGGGTGGTCCGTCGATTCGAAGATGAAGTCCTCTTCGGAACCCGGGAGCCCAGTGTCGGAGTACGATCACTTTCTGGAAGACCGGTCTGAAGCCGTGGAAGCCGCAGAGACAGTGGAAGCGAATCGCCGCGTCAGCCTGTCGTCGTACTCCGTTCAACGCCCTAAGATGACGGTCTATCGCCTGAACGAGATGGCCATGGCAGTCACGGCGGTGATATCACGCAGGGCGTTCGTCAGCGTGTGGGCGCGTCATTTGGGCGAGCGACACGCGGATCGAACCACGTACGGGAAGTGTCTACGTGGTGCATGTGGCCTCCGGTACGACTTCACGCAGCCGAACTTCAAGTATCCAGAGGATTGCCGCCACTGGCTCATGTACGCGCGTATGGAGGCGTACGTTGATCGCATTCAGTCGTTTGAAGACTATCGTCTGGCACAAATGTGCGCTACCACCGTACTGGCCAACAACCACGTCGCGGAAACGTTTCGGGAAAATGCGCGCACGTTCAGTCTGCAGATTCGTGTACGCTCGGTGTGTGGACCTCGTACCTTCTTCGCCGACTACGAACGCGCGTGCACTCGGCCGTATGGACGCGCTCTGCTTGAAGCGACGACGGTCATAGTGCCCGGCGAACCAGCGACGAACGAACAAGCATCTCTCAATCAACTGCGATCAACGTCATTCGGAGTGTTGAGATTCCAGATCGGTCGGGTGAAGTTCGCGCCACAAGCGTTGCTCATGGAGTATGACAACTGCTCGTTCTGGCTCGTTCGCCACTGTGATGCGCCGGTACGGACGCTACAAGGCCTCAAGATGGTATCGTGGGAAGCACACGGATCTCTAGCCAACTACGTGCGACGCTGTACCGCCATCGAAGATTGTGTGAACATCCCCATCGCCAAGATCATGAGTGACCGGCTTCGAGCTCCAACTCAGAAGACAGCCCGAGAGACAAGCCGCATCCAGAGATTGGACGAGCACAAGACCCGGCGTGGGAATTTGGACGCTGCGCAAGGACGAGCACTCGATCAGGCCGTTCTTTGTGAAGGAGCAGTCAAGGTTCGAGGTTCTTTCGGTGGTGGGAAGACGCGCCTCATCGTATCGATGTACGCGGTGCTGCGAGCGGCGTACCCTGGGGCTCGAGTGTCCATCACCTCTGAAACCAACGCAGCGATTGACGAAGATCTCCGACGCCTGGCACAGGACAAGACAATCCGCCAAGAAGAGATACTGCGGATTGGCGAGGTCAGCCCAACGATGGAAGGTTACCGCCAGTACTACCTCTCCGAGAAATGTCACGTAGAGCGCGAGCGAGCATACATGAGCGGGTTGAGAGGCCGAGAGTTGAACGAACACACGGAAGATTTCCAAGCCCGCGTGCTCACGAACGCCAGATTGGTGATTGCAACGGTGTCTACGCTGGGTCGGGAAGATCTACGTCAACTGGACGCACAGTTCGTCATCAACGATGAAGGCGCGCAGACAGTGGAAGCAGCACTCCGTCAAGCTGTGCGGCCGGGTACGATGACGGTGATCGCAATTGGTGACATCAATCAGCTGCCAGGCTACACGGGGTTGGTAGAGAAGATTCGTGACCGCTTCTCCCCGAACGAACGCCGCCACAAGTTGGGTTGGAGTTTCATGCATGCGTGTGCACACGAGCAAGAAGCACGAGGACACGGTTTCGAAGGAGTCACCCTTACCACGCAATACCGCTGCCATCCCCAGATCGGCCAGTGGATGCAAGGTTTTTACGAGTATCAGCTACAACACGCGCTCCCGTCCAGGTCGGACTACCTAAAAGGTTTCCGGCTCCTCCAAGATCTCCCAGTGCTGGGACGGAACAGGGCGTGTTGGCTCAGCATCTCCCCGTCGTCTTACGAATCTCCTGAAGGCCCGCGGGTGAATCTGGCAGAGGCCTGGACGGCGGTGAGGTTGGCGCTGCAGGCCGCGGAATACTACAAGTCGGCGCGCCAATACAAGAAGAAGTTGGAGGTGCTGGTGATCACGCCGTATCATGAGCAGATACGCGCCGTGCAGCGCATTCTGGACCGAACCACGCACGTGCACCCGAGTGTTCTGGAGATCGAAGTCGTGACCATCGATTCGAGCCAAGGCCGAGAAAGTGACGTGGTGATTGTGTCCATGGTGCGTCGCGGAACACTTGGTTTCCTGGAAGATAGCAAGGCACTCAGTCGAGCTCGTGACTACCTGTTTGTGCTTGCTCACGAGCCGACGTTCCGAGAGAGTGATTGGTGGGCGAGTTTGTACGAGAACGCCAAGGCCTTGGGCATCAACGGGTATCGCCAAATACTCTCCGCCTCTGACGTTGAAGCCATCTTAGCCGACAGAGACGTGATCCGAGCGTTGTGTTCACCGTGACTTCGATTGCGCCGGCGTCGCGGTTCACAAGGGGCGGATGTGGTGTAGTGGGAGCAATTTCAAGCAAGTGCGATCACCGTAATCCCAGTCAAGGACGGCCCGCCGAATGCGATCAACGTACTCCGGCCCCATGGATTCGAGAAGACCCACAAGGAAGTCTGGGACCAAGTGTAGGGCGACCCAGATTAGTAGTTTCAGATCTTTTGCATGTTGTAGGACACCTACAATTAGTGCATATTTTGTCAGTGACAACCAGTCAGGTTGGCACTGACCGGTCGATAGTGACCTCAGAGAAGGTGGCTGGAGGGTCGCCAGGAAGGGCACTACGGACCGCAGAAAGCTAGAAAAACCCAAAAGAATACAACTCCCCAATTTGCCAAGTCAAGAACAAGTCCATAGTGAACAACAGCAACCCATTGAAACCCCAGTGTAAGCCTCCTCTTCCGGGAAGTCGACCGTCGCCAAGAACAAGAGCGCGCCGTTCGGGAAGTGTAGTGTCAGCACTGAACCAAGCAACAACTCCATCAGCATTACCATCGTTACTTGCCTGGCGGCTTTGCTAAGGGCGGTGCTTTGGTGGTGCTATCAAGAAACGCGATCATTGTACTCTGCCCGGCGGCTTTGCTAAGGGTGGGGTCTTTGACTGTACTTCCCACGGATACGATCAACGTAATTGCTGAGAACCCCGGTCAATTGTGTACGAATACGATCAACGTAATCGACCAACAACAGTACAAAAGACCGCGAGATCTTACCCGTCAACCCCTCACCTTCGCGCTTGTGAAGAGCGCGATTGAAGGCCCTTTCGGTACCAACCTCTGATTCAAACAGCTTGAGAATCACATGGAGTCAAGGCGGAACCGAGACGAAACCCCATAGTTGATCGACTGAGGCGCGTCAAGACCAGTACATACGCCGTGAACTGGTAATTTTGCCGTAGCTACACGTCATTAGGTTTTGTGTGTGTCTGGTGGCGTTAAGACTCACCGCCATTTTTACGTGATCGCTGTCGCTGGTGCGGTCCGTGTTGGGATATTCCAGGAAGCAGCTCCGAGTCCATATAGCTGGAGCGATGGTCCAAGCCCCCGCCACTGGATAGAGGCGGTGAAGTAGCGGAACATCGAGGGATTAGGTTTTGTGTGTGTCTGGTGGCGTTAAGACTCACCGCCATTTTCACGTGGTCGCTGTCGCTTGTGTTGGGTCGGGAGTGACTCTACCCACACTGGCGAGGAGTGGTGAGGTGCGGTGAGAAGTAGT
>JAASFI010000371.1:0-31496 GCA_023333705.1 Globisporangium viniferum
ACAAACACACACACAAGACACGTACGTTGCCAATGTCGTCGATCAGGACATTCTGCCCCTCGACCTCGCTGTTGATCGCGCGCGCGTGGTGGTTAAGCCCCTGCACGCCCGTGTGGATCTGGTCGAGCATGCCTTCGTGGCACGCCAGGTCCTCCTTGCGTCTTCGCTCCAGCTGCTGCGTGGACATGGCGTGGTAGTTGGTGCTGCCGCTCTCCAGGTCGTCGTTGTTGTTGTTGTCGCCGCCGTTGCGGTACACCGGGTGGTTCGAGCGCAACGCCATTATGGTTCCTGGTGCTTGCTGGTCTTGAGCTTCTGTGTGTGTGTATTGATTGCAGCGCTGATATGCAAGTGATAAGCACTCAGCGAGCGAGTCCCTCGACCTTCGCCCAAAGTGGGTGCAGAATCGACTAAATAGAGCGCCATGATTGTGCAGTCGTAATTATTATGCAAAACTGTCATAGAAATCAAATAATGCAATTAAGCAAGCTATGAATTTGTAGTGAAGCAATTGCTGAGAAAGAACAACAACATTCCAGACTGATTGTTCTGGATGCATCAGATTATGCAATTAGTAAGATTGGCTGGAGTCTCCGCACTGGATTTTGAGAAGTGGGAATTTGATCTTTTTGCTCACTCAGGTTGCAATTTTCGCAGAATTTGGACTGAGGTTCACTGCGAACACAACAGTTTATGTGTGCCTCGGCTGCGTTGGACTCGTGTATACCTACTTGACTTGCCATCGTGACCACCACCCCGCAACCCGTAATCGTGCGCAAATACTACCCAATGTGAACCGATAATCTTCCTTCAGTACCAATGATGGGACAGGCCTTGAAATGGGTTACTTAGCTCATCCGGTGTGGGTGACAACAATATTCGAACGCAGAGCGACACTTGAAAATGTACGCGGCTATGGGGTGCCGTTTTCGCCTCTGAATAGTGTTTAATTGGGTAGAGAGTTTGTTTTATTTCCTGCGCTGCACTCGTTCTTTGACTGGCGGCAAAATTGGACGATGAAGAGACCAGGAAAAATGTATTTTTGCGGCTTTCATGCATTTGTATTGGCTATGTAATTACAAAGTAAACTAACAAGGCAAGTCGTCTGCAGCGCAGTTGAGTTCAAGCAAAAATATGTGAATGTAAAGGTGGTTTGCGGAGTGGAATTCCGTGAAAAATCAGCGTCAGACAAGTTGCGTCAAATTTGACAAAAGCGTTTAAATCGTACTTACTCGAGCAATTACCGTACCAAAATGGCGTCTTTCCCTCTCTCTTTCTGTGATGCCAGTTTTCCTGCTTCACTTTTCTGTTCTTTTCAAGCCAGAGAGACCTCTCCAACCACATATCCGTCTTTCATGCAAAAACAAGGGTTATTCTAAATATTGGCCCATTAATCAGTACAAAAACCCTTCACTCCCAATCCATGTGTCCAACGGATCCGCTCGAATATGCTATTCCATAGGTTATTAGGACTGAATCTTTCCTTTTGCTCTGTCGACGATAAAATGATGAGCAAAAGGAAATCTTCTACGCAAACCCACCAGCATGGGTGCATCGAGCGCATGGTCTATGGCCATCCGCGCCTCATGCCTCTGCCTGCCCCAGTTCCCAATCCGCCGCCTCGCACACGCACACTCAAGAATCACAGATCGCCCATAATGAAGAGCTACGTGTTTGTCTTCGCTGCGCTTTGCGTCGCGCTCACGAGCGCGCAGACCACGACGACGCCATCGCCCTCACCAGCTGTCGGTCCTGCGTCTGGCACGCTCGGCGCGAGCGACGTTGCCGGCATCCCGATCGGTCCCACGCCGACGTCGAGTGGCGGTGATTCCAGCACGAGCTCTACGTCGTCGACGCCCGCGAGCGTCAAGCCCGGTGCGGTTGGCGCGGCGACCGTCGCGCCGTCTTCCGGAAGCTTTGACGAAGACGCGCTCAAGAGCGGATCCTCGGACGCTGACTCGCTCTTGGGCGACCAGAGCAGCGACAGTGAAGGTGGTGATGACAAGAGCACGAGCACGAGTTCGTCGAGCGGAACGAAGAGCGTCGTGACGACCCCGACGCCCTCGCCGTCGTCCAGTGCTGCGAATGCGAAGAGCTTTGCAGTCGGCGGCTCCGTCGCGACGATTGCGGCTCTGGCGATCAGCTACTTGATGTGAGAGAAGACCTCCAGCTACTTCGAGTGACCGCGCATCTGTGAGCTTGAGCGATGAAGACCCATCGAATGCACGTCTTGGTCAGCATGCCAGCACCTTCGTAAATGTTCATGATGGATCGGTCGCAAAGAGCTGCAGCGAGCAAGCGCGGTCGGTAGGTGAACGAACGAACGCCTGTCTTTGCTGATTTTTTTAAATAATTTGTCGTGATTGTGGAATATGATGAGTGAATAACAAAATGAACGCTGTGCCGTCTCCACAGAGAGCGAACGCAAAGATCTTATTTCGTGTTCTCGATCGAAGGCACTTTTTTGCTGAGTTGTTGAATTGTGCTCCCATTCAATTCACAGCCACATATTCTCACAGCCGCATGTGTTCACCCAGGTACAACCAACCACACAGAGCCTCAAAGGACTGGTGTCATCTGGTGCGAAACTCTCCCATTATTATCGCCACCACATACCAATAGCGAGAACACTCGCGCATGTGTGGCTGGCGTCGCGTTCGCATGTAAAAGCGCGAAGGAAATCATTATTCCTCTTCATGTGAAAGCTAATGCAAGTGTCGTGCGAAGGCGAGTGTACTTGGTTGCATTTTGTATTTTGTCTATCGGTCGGTCATACGGTTAATAATGCAGCCACCAAACGCATTAATACGAGCAAACGAGAACGCCAAACGCATACCGAGCATCCTTCAACTCCAGATCAGAAGCCCTGCTTTCCATACGGTGCAGCGCACCTGTCGAACATGCGGAAAGAACCCGAATCGTCCAACGCGAAGAGCGACGATCCTGATGCTCGCTTTTCCGTGCTTGTCAAATGCAGTGTAAAATATAATTAGGTCTAGAAAAGCATGCATCAAAAATCGATACAATCAGATTAAAAACAATAATTAGCTTCTGTTCTTGAAATTACGCCTCTATGCATGCGATGAGTTAAAACTGACTTGCAAACAGCAATCATCATATCGTGGGATCGCTCGTTGCAGCAGTACCAGCTGGCTCAAAGAAACCCAAGTGGCGTGGGGGCAACACCACGCACGTGAATGAGCGCCTCTACAAGCGACCACATGTCCATGGTGATCACCCTCAATCTATAAGAGAGAGAGAGACAGACAGACAGATTGGTAGAGGTTGTGAGGCGGAAGGATATCATTCTGCAATTTGCGCTCGAAGCCAAGCCTCAACCCACCTCCAAGGACGTACTTCCCACTCAACCAACTCACCATGAAGCTCTCCAGTGTCCTCGTGCTTGCCGTCATCGCTGTGGCGACGACCTCCAGCGTCTACGCGCAGACTGACGCTGCTGCCGGCAGCAAAGCGACGGACTTTGTCTCGGGCGTCGGCGCGCCAATGCTGGACGGCAGTGACGACGACGGCAGCGACTCGCTCGATGCGACCGTCGCGCCAGTGCGGACCACGACCACAACCACGGGCAGCAGCTCGGACTCGATGGACTCGATGGACCACTCGTCGTCCTCGAAGACGAGCGGCACGGTTGGAAAGAGCAACTCCACGACCAGCACGCCTGCGCCAACGACCTCCGCTGCAGGTGTCTCGCACCAGACGGCGCTTGCGAGTGTCGTCACGCTCGCCGTCACTGCCGCCGCCGCGCTCGCGTGTTAATTTGACTCCGTTGTCATCGAGAACCAGCCTCGCCCCAATCCATTTTGTATCTGTCCATGTCACGTTGCGCCAAAGCAAGCTCCCTAAAACAACAAACATAATAGACAACACACAGTCCCGACACCAAACTCACCACCATGCGCTTGATCTTGAGAATGCTCCGTCGTCGTGTTCATCTTCTCTTTTTTTCATTTGGCTTTGGTTTATAGGTTAAATATTGTTGAGGTCGGAATGCTTGCTTCGAAGTTATTAGACGACAGGACCAATCCCCCTCTGGCCACTTCTTCTCTCTTTCTCGCGCTCGCTCTGTGTCTTCTATGTGGTGCGCGTGGGAGGAATGTGAAGACCTTGGGGGATGGATTGTCGTGGCGGGAGGGAATCAAGCGATTCCAGCAGATATACACCACCCTGTGTGATTGTTGGTTGTTGTGTTGGGATTCTCGTGGGTCGCTCAATGGCGGGAAACAGTGTGCAGGTCGGGAGATTTCCAGTCAGTGGGCTGGCTGGCATGTTGACTGAAAGCGGGTGGGTTGGTTGGTTCTCCTGCACACCAGAGCTGAGAATGGCATTGGCTTGATTTGGTTGAAGGCTCTACTGGATGACGCAGTTTTCCTTGTTTCGGCGGCCGACGAACGATTTCTCCTTCTCAAGGAGCATCTTTTGCGTCATTGTTGCTGTTACAAACAATAACAGAAAAGGCGCGTTAGTTATTCACTATTCAGCATGTGGTCACACGCATCCACGGATGAACCAAAGCTGCCAACTTACGATTCAGACTCATCAGGAAAGCGTCCCGTGCGATCGTTTCAAGCGCACCGTTGGTGTTTTCAGAGGTCTTGGCACTCGTTTCTGTTAAGACAAAATGTAGAATAGCGCATTAGACCACACTCTTAACTTGAAAGCGAAACAAGCGCCAACGAGAAATGGCGTACCAATAAATCGGCAGTTGTACTGGTTTGCCGCGGCTTGACCCTCTTCAAACGTCACGACGCGATTCGGAAGATCGATCTTGTTGCCCACCAGCAGCATCGCTGGCATGTGAGGAGACGAGTACTGACGAATGTTGTTCATCCAATAGCCAACATCTACGATGAAAGCAAACATGAAGGAGATAATTAGAACTCTGCTTCATGTCAACGACAACCAAACGCTGAGGCACGTACTGTCGAAGCCCTTCTTGTCACTGACGTCGTAGACCAGAACAATTCCATTTGCGCCCTTATAATACGCTGCAAATCACACACAGATAACATGACCAGTGTTAGATCCAATATTCAGACAACCAATCATTCAACAAATCTCCACTTACTGGCGGTGATGCGGTGGAATCGTTCTTGCCCAGCGGTATCCCAGATCTGCAACGTAATCTCTTCATCAGCGATGGTCGTGTGGCGAAGCTTGAAATCCACTCTGTATTTTGCACATAAAAACAAAACAATCGGTTAGCTCGCAACCCAAACACCATCACAACGAGCCGGTTGTTCAAACGGCGAGCTTACCCAGCAGTCGCGAGCATCGACTCGGAGAACACGTCGCCGGAGAAAACGCGCATCAGACTGGTCTTACCGACACCTGTTGCCAAAAAGAAGGACATCATATCAGTCTAAATCGAATCTCCGGTGAGCATACCATGCGCAATATAAAAAATACGTACCGCTATCTCCGAGCAGCAGCAGCTTGAGCTTGTGTCGCTTCTTCGGGGCAACTGGAATTTCGACCGCTCCATCACTCGGGTTTTTCTCAGCTGCGCCGGCAGAAGAACCCGAGGCGTCGCCACCTGCACTTGCTCCGGTTTTCGCGCCGTCCGATGGACTCAGCACTTTCGCTTTGCTCTTGAACACCTTGGCTTTGAACATCGACGCGCGCGCTGTCAGCGTTTTCCGTGTCGACATCTTCTCCGCCTTGAGCTTGTGGTCTTCCTCCTCCTCCATCTTCTTCTCTTCTAATTGCTCTTCGGTCAGCTGTCGCTCGCTCTCTTTCGCCAGTCCGAGCATCAAACTGTTGTCGACCGAGAGCTGCAGCCCCTCGGAGAGCGCGTCCAGTGCTTTCGCGGACAGCGCACCTGTTGGCTGTACGACCTCGACTTTCTTCACTCCAACTATTTTACTATCATCCTGCAGCTTTGACACGTCGACTGGCGCAGAACCCACCAAGTAGATCTTGGAGAGCGACGCTGCGCGCTTCACGATCTGCTCCATGTCGTTGCTGTCGCCATCTTCGTCATCATCGCCGTCTCCGTGACCACCATAGCGATGTGCGCCAGGCTGCTGTAAGGACGAGAACGAGCTGCTGCGTCGGCGTCCACTGCTATCTCGATGTCTCGCGGCTTCCTCCTCCATCTCGGCGACTTTCCGTGCGCTAAAGCTCCTCGCGCGGCTTCGCATATCCATCGCACTCCCTCCCGAGTCGCTACGCGTCCAGCTCGGGTCGTGTCCGCCGTCCACAATATCGATCTCGCGCTCGAGTGCGTCCAGCTGGTACATCTGCTCGTCGCCGTCTTCCTGGTCGTGGTAGCGTCGGCGTGAGCCGCGCGCGCTGCGCTCCTGCTGCTCCGCCTCCTGCGCGCGCTCCGAGGTCGACTCGGCGAGGATCGAGCGACTGCGCGTGCGCCCGCGGCTCTCGATCGCGTTCTCCATCTCCATTTCCCACGCGCGCTGGGCTGCCGCGTCGTCCGCCATCGTCTTCTTCTTCTTCGTGTGTTGTACTAACTAACCAGTCGTCAGTCTGCTCGCTCGTGCTGCTGGTGGTGGATGTGTCGTGTCGTCCGCTGTGATAGCGCTGGCTTATAATATGAGATGCGTGTGTGTGTGTGTGTGTGTGTACAGACAGACAGACAAGAGAGAGAGAGAGAGGAGCTCGTGTTCTTCTTCTTCTTCTTCTTCTGCGCTGTGGAGCAGTGAGACTGATGTAATGAGTGAATATGCTGCTGCTTGTGCCGCACGCGCTTTCCCTTTTTGTTTGGGGGGGCGGCGGGCGTTGGAGTGAGTTGAGGGCGGGCGGGTGGTGGTTTGGTGGGCTTTTTGCTGCGAGCAACAATTCTACGGTCTACAGAATTGAAGATTTGTCAAACCTCTGTTATTACACTTCCCTTTCAACGTGTGACGATGCTACTTTGTCGTTTGAAAAGTACCTTTATGTAGTAGCAAAATTAATCTTTATTTATGATAACTGTTCTAACGGGTTGAAATACTCGGCTTTTCTTCGTTCCTTCCCTTCTCCTTCCTCCCTTTCTATAGAAAAATTGGCTAATTTGCCGAATGCGGAGTGATGGTTCGTGAAATTGCTGACGAGGCATTTTCGGCCAATGGAAAGCTTTGACATTTTAATTTCAGCGAATCAGCGCTCGAATGGAAGCGAAGGGGATTGTCTCTTGAGGGTCGGGGTTTCACCGAGCATTACTCACGCTCGAGCACAAACAGTACCCATCGCCATCTTGTGCACTGCTTCACTTGGATTTTTCAGCGCAGCATCAAAACAGCCTTTTTCAATACTCAAATACGGATGCTTGCATTATTTACAGAACCAAAATGATCTCCTTTTGAAATACTCATTTGCCTTACTTGACTTGCGAGAACCCCTTTCACCTGCCATTCCTCCCTCCATGCAACCAACCAACCAGCCATGGTGATTGCGAGACCTGCTTTTCGTTCCGACGCCATACAACGCCACAATTGCGCAGACGTCGGCATCATTTTCGAGCTGGCGGCGAGCGTCCATGACACAATGCAGGCAGAAAAGCTCTCTCGTTTGTGTACGAACCAAGGCGAGCGGAAGGTTCACCGAACGCTCGATCACACGCTCTCTCTCGCGCGCGCTCTATCTCGTCCTTGCCTCAGCTCTCTCATTTCATTGAGAGAGCCCACAGACAACCAACCAGTGAACGCATTGCTGTGGTCTCTATCATAGAGTCTAATGACGTGGCGTGAAGCCATCTTGTCTTGCCATTAGGGTGGACTGACTGTTCTTCTTCAGTTGGGCTCTTGGTGGTGTCGTTTCACTGCGTTGTGTGAATGGGGCAGATTGATAACGACGATGTAGGTGGGTGGGTACAGTACTTCTGTAGATCGTTTAAGATCAATTGATTGATCGCCATCTGGCAAAGTGGAGCGCGGGACAACCGGACGGACTAACAACAACAGACACGCGCCTTCGCAACGAGGAGGAACATGCCGCGGCGAGCATGATCATGGATTTCGCTACGTGGCCGCTTGTCGCGTACTGTACATCCTGTATGTACATTGTGTGTTGTTTGGCACAATAGTACTCGACACATCGGACTGAACTTTGCTCCCACACTTACTCACACAGTTCAGCCTTTCCACAGCAGAGAGACACGTGTGAAGACCTGAAATTACGCTGACTGACATGGTGCACATTTTGTCTCTCCTGATAACCGGTACACCTACTGTAGAACTTCAGAATGAGCTCTCAAATCAAATTGCCATCACAAAATGATCTTTCAGAGCCTTGCGGGGGTTTCAAATTTCGAGACAACTACTGACTGTCGTTTCAATTCTGTTGCATTTTTCGGCATATTCTATTCTCTGTTGGCGTTGGGATACGAACACGCTCATCCCAGCTTTCCTTATTACAGCTCTCAAGGCAACTCCAGTCGAACTCGCAGGAGTTCTCGGGATATCACTGTGCAGCTCAGAAACTTCAGCGTGGGGCTGCACCAACACCAACACCATCTTCTCTCTTAACCCCTCAAGCCCGTACACAATAAACTCGTGCTAGAGATGACCATGATTCACACGCGAGTGAGCTTCAATTCCGGAGCCGAATTCATCGAAATAGTATTACTTTCAACAGTATTACTGACACCTTAAGTATCAATATTACTACTTTGATGAATTCAAAAGAATAGCTTTGCAACACTGTATGTAGTACCCTTTGTGTGAGGTAAGTTAACAAGTACTGTCAATTTTGTAGCAGTGTTTCAGGCAGAAGCGGAGGAGGCTGGCAGTGAGCTGCTCCTGCATTGTCCTTTCAAGATATGACAACATTTGAGTCTATGGGATGAATGAGAATCACACAGGCAGTTCATTTACTCGCGGGATCCGCCGAGAGGAAGGGACATACACCGATGGGGTGAGATGCGGTCTTACAAACTTCTCTCGAGGGTCAGGACAAGCAAGATAAGGTGGGTAGTTGTGGCTTGGACCGTGGTCGTGTGAAGGAGTAATACATCCAAAATTTATCAAGTTTTAAATGTGCGATTGAATCATCGGAGGACCTGATCTGGTGGAGGAATACAAGGGCATCAATGATGAGCGACACATGGAATGAACGTGTGTTTGACGTCAGTCTTCAGCTACAGTCGGTACGTGGGACGATACCTAGAGTGCTGAAAAGATTTGTGAACCTGGGCTAGAGTCCTTGAACAGCGCCTCGCCTGATGAGATCAGCCAGTCTCAAGGCCACTCTCGAGTGCTAGAAGCGGTGCGACTGGTGGCATTCATGAAGGATCAGCCCGAACTCCGAAACGGTACCAGATTCCATGAACTGAGCCCTGAGACGATGTTCAGAGGCGAGCACATTTGGTCAGGTGCTTCCTTGCCTCTAATTTGCACCACCCGTGACGGTATTCTTCCCCATCAATCGACTTAGTGATGCCATGCACCGTTGAGGTTACTGCAGTCTTCACTTGATGGAAAACGGTTCATCGTTTGCGGAATTTTGCTACTCTGATGTTAGAATATATTACATTTGAAGGAGTAAACGGTTAACCGTTTGTCCATCTCAACGCGGAACAGTAAAGTGTTGGTTTCCCGAACATTTCACAAGTGCCCGATTATACGGGGGGGGGGGGGGGTTAATGTGGTTCACATTAGCAACTGGTTTGGAAATTTGGCTAAAATGATGATCAAGAACTCACATTTTCAGAATAGATCAACAAGAAGCCAAAGCACCACCGTGCGCAGTGAGGTAAAAATGGAGGAAGACCAGCAGCAGAAGCGCGAGCTCGACGCGCTTCTCGTGCCCGGCATGACGGATCTCAGGGTCAAGGAGGCGCTGGAAAAAGCCGCAGGCTTATGTGCAGAGATGCGCGAGAGCGCTGAGTTCTGCGGTCGCCTACTGGAGCGTCTGCTGTTCCTGCGAGAGCAGCTGCTGAAGCAAACAGCCAAGATGAACAACCGCTCAGGTCGCGCCCGAGTAGTGACGCATTTCGCCTACACGATCGGTCTTGTTGTCCGCTTTCTTAAGAAGTATTCGAAAAAAAGCTGCTGCAGCGAATCGCGGCGAACCGACTGATCCGAGACGGAGTGGAGCAGCTCCACTCCCAGATTGACAACGTCGTCCGAGCTGCTGGGCTCACCAACTCCTCGCAAATGACTAAATAGATGGAACAAAAGGAGTCGGACATTGCCAAGCAGCGAAACAACTTGCAAGAAGAGCTCGCGCAGGGTCGAAGCACCATCGCAAAGGATTTCTCAATAAGCCAGCTGAGAGAAATGCTGACGGAGCTCATCTTCGAAATCGACAGCCATCGAAACCCGCGAGAGTTCACTGAACTCTATGAAGACGTGCTCAGTACTGTAGTGAACCAAGTGAAAGACTTTTGGATGCCACATGTTCCAAGCTGGTACATCCGCCGCGATGAGATCGTGGTCGGAGAAATCGTCGGCATGGGATCTTCCGGATATGTGCACAAGGGCGAATGGGGAACTGCGCAAACTGAAGTTGCGGTGAAGGTGCTCTACCCGGATGGACTGGAGATACAGCAACAATTTCTTCGAGAAGCTGAGGTTTGGTTCGGACTTGATCACCCACATGTCATCAAGATGCACGGTGGATTCCACGTGGGCAAACCGCTGTTCTTTGTGCCCGAGTACGCAAAGTATGGCAACTTTGTGGACTTTTTCAGTCACAGCGACAACAAGAGCAAGATGTGGCGGCACTTCCATCAAGCTGCCCAGGGTTTGTCCTACCTCCATAGCAAGCACATCATCCACGCGGATGTCAAATGCAACAACATTGTGATCGGAGATGAAAAAACTGCAAAGCTGTGCGACTTCGGCCACTGTTTTGCTGCAGAAATAAGCACCGTCGGGTTAGAAGTCAGAGAGCAACCAAGCCCTACTCGTTGGAGCGCTCCAGAGATCCTCTTGGAGCAAGGTGCTGCTGCAAATCCGACTTTTGCATCGGACGTCTACGCGCTTGGCATGAGCATCATCGAGGCAAAGATTGGCGGTGTTCCGTGGGACAGGCTGAGTGACGGCGAAATCATCGAACAAGTAGCCTCTGGAGAAGGGCATCCGTGTCCAGATGGGGTCTTCACCGACAAGGAGTGGGGTATTGTCCAAGCCATGACAGCTTTTCATTCAGATCAACGAATGACTGTAGTTCAAGCAGTCGAGGCTCTCGCGGAGCTTGCCAGTGCGGAACAAGAGGCAGATTTGAAGTGGGATATGGAGTCTGCCGGCGACGAGAAGCTGGAGCGCATCCGAGAGTACATCCAGCATCTACCGACCAAGAGTCAGGAAGTTCGCTTTGTGTTGCTCAACCATTTTCGCCATGAAGAGCTGTCGCTGGAGCAAAGCGAGCAAGAGAGAGCACAGTGGGTTGAGAACGGACCCAAGACTCTCTTGTGCGACGATTGCGGCAGCGAGAACCCCATCGAGAACCAGTTCCGCTGTGATTGTGGAGCAGCTACTGATGCGCTCTTCGGTAACGATGACGCTGTCTCGCGATTTATGGCTATGACCATGGACAAAGAGACCTTACAAGACGCGATTGCAGCATTTCAAGAGCTGGCGGCCAAAGAGGTGGAGCGACAACGTCAGCAAACCATCAAGTATTCCGTGTGTGGCGAGTGGATCTCATCCGAAGAACCTGGCTGCGGCGACTGTAGAAGTACTATCGACGCTGAGATGCGCCTTTCAGTGGATGCGAATTCTCTCCGCCATACACTGACAAAGGAGCTGAACAGGCTGAAGACACGGCTGGCGCATCTGAACAAAGGTGATGAGCTACTGGCGCTTGAAGAGGCGCAACCCAATGGAAGATTGTGCACCAGATGTGGGGACGTGAACCCTGTCACGAACGCTTTCTGCTGCGAATGCGGCACTGAAATTGACGTCGTCCGAGGAATCAAATTGTGATTGTTCGAGTAGTTTTTGCATGGGAGTAAGTGGTCAATTATCTGTTCTTGTTGACCAATTTTGTGTTCCTTGAGCTGTGTTTCGAGTCTATTGCTTCCGTTCGCCGTTTCAACTGAAAACGAGAATCTTGCGCTGCGACGTGATTATTATTTGATAAATAACGTTACGCCATTTCTGGGCAAGCCATCTTATCTGCGCGCTATCCTGCTGTGAGAAATCAAAAGACTCGGCACTGGAATTTAGAGAAGTCAGAGATATTAGATGCATGGTTTAAATGGGTGATCGCAGTCCAATTTCAGCCACACTGAGAAACTTATGACTGCTGACTCCACGTTCCGAATTAGCTGATATGTCAGACACAGTCCCCAAGATATAAATGCAAAGCTGGGGTGTACAGGGTACGCATTTGGACTTTGACCCATGGATTGAAGGTCGCTTCGCATTTGCTGATACTTGTTAGCTCAGAAGAGCGAATGAGAATGACGCATCACGCCAAGCCAGCAGCAGCAGCCGCGTCTCCATCCGTGCCGTTCAAAGGCGAGTCGTTCCCGTTCTACGTGCTCCAGCGTGTACCGACGCGCGCAAATAGCAGTAGCTGTCCCACTCCCCAGCAGCAACAAGTTGGACCATCACTGAGTACTGTGGCCGCCACCAAGTCGGTTTTGGCGTTTGAAAGAGGTAGTTCAAGTCCGAGTTCGTCGACGTCGTCAATACTCTTGCCGGCTGCTGCATCCCCATCGGCTCTCTCGATCACCACTCGATCCCGAACGCCTCAGTTGACCTCATCAACCCCATTTGGCTCCCCATCGACGCGAACGCGGTCGTTCCAGCGCCCGTCGCTCTCGGACCAGCTCAAGTCGATCTCACAGGGTGCTCAGGACATCACTTCGCAGCTCAAGACCACCTACAAACTTCAGCATGGAGTTGCAGTGGCAACATCAGCATCTTTCTCAGCTGGACTTGAGCTCCAGGCAACCACGATCGGCATGTCGGTCGGGAAACTCGAGTGCCGCTTCCCGTGCCCCGTGTATTTCATGGGCGGCCACTGCTCGTACGTATTTCAGCACCCGTTTGAAGCCAAGGAGATCCACATGGTCATGTACTACCGCGACATGACCAAGGTGCACGTGAGTCTCCGCGACAAGAGCTTCCAGTTCCGGATAAACCACGCGCTCGAGCAGTTTGGTGAGGATTACGAGCCGTCAAACCCGCAGCATGTGATCCGCATCATACTGGCGACGGTCAGTGAGGCGCAGCGAGTCAAGCAGTTTGTAGCAGAGCACAGGCACTGGTTTGCTTCTTAGAGTGCCTGCCTGCAGAGAGAGAAGAATTATGAACAAAATGAGCCACAGTGGTATGCAATTTGAATGTATGCCTATAAAGGATATGCAACGACAGACAGTATTTGGTGGTTTTTCAAACAGCAGCAAGAGTGTTTGTAAATAGGTTCCTCCAATAATATCAAGCTAAATATCACATACCGATTTCATTGGCTGATAAATGAAAATAAATACACCATTGGCTAAAATGATGCTAGCTAGGGCTGGGGCTGTCTGCAGGCATCTTGATTAAAGTATGCTTGTGCAGGAATGGTCTTACCCGATACCGGATATGGCCATTCTGCACCAGCATACTTTAATCAAGATGTTTGCATTGGACACTTTCACGCGCCGCTGGTTGTTGGTTCCCGCCAGCTCGCCTTACAAAAGCCAAGTCAAGTTCATTCAACCGCCATCCGTGTTATATGCCTTTCTATATTGCAATCCCGCCCCAAAGCAAATACAAGCAAGAAGCAAGAAAAAAGCATGGCCGACATGGACCCCGTGGCGCGCGCGCGCGCGATCGCCGCCCGCCTCGCGGCCACTGCGATCCCGTCGGACGCGCTCGGCAAGCGCAAGAGCCGCTGGGAGGTGCGTTCTGTAGCTCTCTCCTTAACTATCTAAGTAGCTCTTTGTGGCGGCCGCTTTGAATGGGAGATTGGATTCGTGTCTATGGCTCAAAAGGCGGATATGGCGATTGAACCGATTCCCCTCTGTTGTGTGATGGTGGTGCTGTGGATATGGATGTGTGGATCGTGGTGCTAACGGTTGTGTATGGTGTGCTGTTGATTTGTGTGTACAGGATGATGGTACGGATGGAGATCGTTATCTGCTGGTGTTGCAGTGCTGTGGATATGGAAGGGGGAAAGAGGAGCGAACAGGCTCCTTCCATTCTCCCTCTTGCAGCCGAACAGTGACGGCGATGACGAATGGTGTTATATAGTATGAAAATGGTGACGTGTGTGCATGTTTTGTATGTGCGTCTTGTTGTTGTAGCGGATGGCGGTGTGCGTCCTGCGCCGGGAGGATTTGGCGAGAAGAAGCGCAAGAAAGTGTACATCCCAGTGGACAAGTACCCGGATATCAATTTCATGGGTGAGTTAGATGATGCGATAGTCAACTCTTGGTGTTCTGTGGAGTTCGTGCAGTTCAATATGTACTAATAAGTGAGGCTCTTCACGCTTTTTAACGATTAGGTTTGCTGATTGGACCTCGCGGCTCGAACCAGAAGCGCATGGAAGACGAGTCCGGCGCGAAGATCTTGATCCGCGGCAAGGGCTCCTCGAAGGACCCAACGGGCGACCCGGACGAGAACGAAGAGCTCCACGTGCTGATCACCGCTGAGAGTGACGAAGCGATCGCCAAGGCGCAGAGCGCGGTCGAAGACATTCTTTTCAACCCGCAGCAAGCCATGAAGCTCAAGCAAGAGCAGCTGCGAAAGTATGTTCATGGTTGTGGATCTAAAGTATGACAACGCACTCTCGCTTGTATACTAACACTGATTTCGGTCGAATTATTCGGTGCAGGGTGGCGGAGCTCAACGGAACGCTGAACGAGAACTACGGCAGCCGCGACGCTGACCCAAGCGGTCGCTACGGACCGGGACCTGGGGGTATGCCAGGTGGAGGTGATGAAGACAAGGACTCGACCACGGAGATGCAGGTGCCGCGCGATCTTGTTGGCTACATCATTGGTCGCGGCGGTGAGACGATCCGCGATTTGCAGGTCAAGTCTGGCGCGCATATTCAGATC
The DNA here is from genome assembly GCA_023333705.1 of Globisporangium viniferum. Lineage (NCBI taxonomy): Eukaryota > Oomycota > Peronosporomycetes > Pythiales > Pythiaceae > Globisporangium > Globisporangium viniferum. The sequence goes on from JAASFI010000371.1 coordinate 14,951, forward strand.
GTGCGCGAAGAAGAAGGCGCGCAGGGTACGCCGCACCGATTTGTGAGCATCTCTGGCACGGAAGAGGCGTTGCAAAAGGCGCAAACGATGATCCAGAACTTGATTGACGAGCGCATGAATGGTGGCGGTCGTGGTGGAATGGGCGGTGGTGGTTTCCGTGAGCGCGATGACAACGACCGCATGGCTCGCTACGGTGGCGTTAACCCAGACGGCTCGGAGTCGATGGAGCTTTTAATTCCAAACGAGCGTGTCGGTTTGATCATCGGTCGTGGTGGCGCGACGATCAAGAGCATCCAGCAGCGCACTGGCTCGAGTGTCACGATCCCTCAGACTCCAGACCCAAACAACCCGAGCATGCGTCTGATCACGATTCGCGGAACGCTTGACTCGAAAGAAGCTGCGAAGCAAGAGATCATGGCGATCCTGAGCGACGACCACGGTGGACGTGGCGGCGGTGGCCATGGTCATGGTGGTGGTCACGGCGGCAGTGTGATCTACATGCAGGTGCCAAACGACCGTGTTGGCGTGGTGATTGGTAAGCGCGGCGAGACGATTAAGGGCATCCAGGACCGCAACGCTGTGCGCATTCAAATTCCTCAAGTTTCAGACCCAGGTTCGAACCCACCCGTGCGAACGATTTCGATCCAAGGTCCTCCGGAAATGCTGCAGCGTGCAAAGGAGGAAGTCGACATGGTGATTCTTCAAGGAGCTGGCAGCCAAGGCGGAGGTTACGGGGGTCAGTCGTCGTACGGCGGTCAGTCGTCTTACGGCGGATCGAGCCATTACGGCGGTAGCGGCGGCACCAGCGGCTACGGAGGCGGAGGCTACGACCAGCAGCAGCAGTATGGATACGGCCAGACCCAGAGTCAGGGCCAGTATGATGCCTACGGCCAGCAACAGCAGTACTACCAGCAGGCAGCCGATCCGTCCGCCGCAGTTGCCGCCAGCACAAGCGCAGCTACCGCGACCGCGACGACGGCTGATCCAAACGACCCGAATGCATACTGGAATGGCTACTACGAGTATGCTGCGTACTATGGTGTGGAGGCTGCGAATGCGGCGTGGGGCGTGACAGGCGAAGCGGCTCAAGCGAGTGCAGAGGCGTATCAGCAGTACCAGGCAGCAGCAGCGGCAGGTGGCGCTGCACCGGCAGCAGGGGCGGTGACCGAGGGAGCGGCTGCCGATGCTTCTTCTTCGACTGGCGGAGCTTCGTCGACTACAGACTCGTCGCAGGTTTGTTGATTGTGCTGCTTTTTGATTTGTGTGTGCGCATGCTCGTCCATCTCGATCTCTCTCTCCGTCATGATTGTTGTTGCTCGGGTCTGTCGTTGACGATGATTGATTGATGATGATGATGATGACAATGCTAGTGGTGGTGTCAACCCTCATTCCACTGCTATATCTTTGGTTGGTTTTGGTGATAATTTATCTTGTATGTCATGCTGCGTGAAAATCAAAGGCTCAAGGTCCACCAGGAACTGCGTAAACCAATCCCTCCCTCTATCCGAAGATGCCGAATCCTCCTCCTACCTTGATGATGATGATGATGGTGGTGCTCTATCTCTATTGCCGTGGATCATTGTGGAAGCTTAAAATGAGAAGACTGAAGACTAGTGGCATGGCGATGCGTTCAAGAGCCCCAAGCGAACTGGAAGAAGAAGACGAAGAAGAATCAAGGACCGGAAGAAGAAACAGTGCTTGCGCAAATGGTGTTCGTCATACCATTATGATCTCTGCTCTGCTCTCTTGAGGTGCCTTATTTGCAAACTGAAGCGACGAGATTAACAAGGTTGCATCAGGCAGGAATAATGAATTGAACATGTTATGGCAAACACAGCCTCTCTCGTGTTGCTTGCTGTATTAGCGCAGGCGTTGGCCAAGCAGCCGGCCCACAGCGTTCTGACAAGCAATCAGCCTCTGTGCTCTGCAGCAATCTGCCCGACTCGTTGCGCTTCACTCATCAAGAGGATGAGTGTCCACTCGCTTCGACATTTCATTCTGCTATCAGAACGGACTGTTGCGTTTCGTTCACTGTGAGTGCCTCCACCGTGACTCGGTACGCTGGGATTTGAAATTTCTGCGTCATAAACTTTGTCCGAGTCACTTGACGAGGTATCTCGTACCTAGTACACAAGAGAGAGAGAGTGAGAGCGAGCCAACCATTTGCAAAGAGTAAAACAAGGTGACCAACAAGTTAAGCATAAACGGCAACCGCGTGAGACGGCAGCCTTGTGTGATTCTGACTTGTGAAGTGGACTAAGCGGCAAAAGTGTGCTGTTACCACTCTGAAAAACGACTTCCCAGTAGCTTCGTCGTCCCCATTTCGACGATCCACGTCGCCAACCAAACCTTCTGTTACGATCTCCAGTACTTTGTCACCACAGTGAGCTTTTGCACTTTTCCACAATGGAGAGAAACCATTAATCAAGGCTGTCACCCATTAGAAGCGATACTAGCAGAATGTACCACTGCAACACTTTTCAATTGTGACTCTGAGCTTGAAGATCGAAAGAGATCAGTTAGACACACCACATGCTTTACTTGCATGGCGAAGAACGGATTGGAAGAAACTGCAAGATTGTTTCCTTCTTCACGATGGCACACTTTCAAGCCAATTACGTCGGCTCTTACCACACAGTCAGCAAGTACCTGCAGCTTTGCTGCGGCTGATTTGACTGGAGGAGCAGTCGCATGTAAAATATACCGGAAGCGCCGAGGGTAAGAAGTCGACGGCGCTGTTGTGTTCTACTACAGTAGCGTCCATTTTTGTGGTTGTATTATCTGCCAGGATGTCAATATGTCAATTAACCAGCAGCAAGCACACATTTGTTCATCACCATACCGTGGTTGCGTCTATTGGTTCCCAGATCTTCCTTTGGGTGCGCTTTGTGGGGGCTCGTGATTGATGATTGTGATTAACTATCGGCCCTTGCTTGCTATGTCGACGGAGGTGTCTTGGGCCGCGGGATGTGTGTGAAGTTGGCCGCTTTCATCCGCTCGAGCATCTTCAGATCGCGCTCGCCCTTTCGGATCAGGTGCTCAATCACGTTGAAGTCCATGCGGCGCACGGACGTTGCCTGTTTCAGTACACATCACATCACATGTATCGTCAGCCATATACACATTACACAGAGACCCTCGCGTACATGAGTATCAGAGACCCTCGCGTACATGAGTATCACCACCATCACAACAGCAATGCATCGCAAACCAGTAGCACGCCACTCAGGTACGTACATCATCGCGGAAGCGCTCGCGCACATACGTGAGCGTTGCATTGCTCGGAGCAGCAGCACCAGCACTATCTGCATCTGGTGCTAGTGTTGCTGTTGTCTCTCGCTGCGAAGCGTGCTCGCGGTCTTTCTTCTGCGCGGCGCGGAGCGCTCGCTTGTAGAGTCCGAGCACCTGCTTCTGCAGCCCTGACTTGGTCGGACCGGGCGGCTTCATGGCCTTCGCGGCGCTGTTGATCACCATTACCATGCTGCTTTGTGAGACTACTGTGTAGCGAGCGCACTGCACGGACGATTGAATGCGTGCTGAGCTGGTTGCTGCTGTAGGCTGTCCGTCTCGCTTCAGAAGCTCAGGCGAACGCGATACTCTCGAGGCTCTCGGCGGAGTTCCCCAGTGCTCCATGTACCAAAAAGCACAATTGAGACAGCCTCTCAACGTGATTGACAACCGTATCGTCCTAGTTTAGGATGCTTTAAAAACACTATTTTAGGGTAAAACAGCATTGTTTAGTGTGATAACACTACTCTTAGTTCCAAAGCAACAATCTATCGTAATGTTATGGGTAACACCTTATATTGGCCAACCGGACCATGTGACTTGATGTCCCAAGTGGTGCGTGTGCAATTGACAGGCAAAAAAGACAAAGAACTGGAACGAAAATGGCGCCATCGGAGCTGCTGTCCAACCCGCCGTGCTTCCGCTCGGGGCTGCTCTGGGGCATCGCGACCGGCGCGCTCATCGGCGGTCACCGCTTCCGCACGACCAAGCAGGTGCGCACGGCCTGCGACTGGGCCGTGCTCGCGTTCGGCGGTGTCGCCGCGGGCTCGTGGTACGCAGCCCAAGTCGATTGTGTGACGGACGCATTGCAAAATGGAGTCGCGCTGTCATTGATGTCGCTTCATGTGCTGGTATATTCTCCCTCGTGCTAATCAAGTTGCGGCTATGTGCTGTTTGTATTGTTGGTGCTGTTAATTGCTAGGCTGGTGTGTCGAACGACGTATTTAACGCGCGTGAAGCAGACGCGCCAGTTCATGGAGGTGATGAACAACCCGGAGAAGAAGGCCGAGGCGGAGCAGTTCCTGCGCTCGCGCGTCGAGCCAAAGCAGGACGAGTAGAGATCAGCCAGCAAACGTCAAGTACGCTGTGGATCGCAGTGGCTGCATGGCGGTCCTTGGTATCATCAGTCCAATAGAGAATGGCAGCCAGCAGATGCATTTTGATCCCGTGTTCGTTCCATTGTGTTCGTGTGTCCGTCCGGCGTCGCCTTTTTGCCCATTTGGTTCTGCACACACTCACAACATTATAGCTCCGCTCGTTTGGTCAGTAAATCCCAACGGAGACATGCATGAACACGCATTGCGGTCTTACGCTTGCTTGCATGTCACCAAAACCCAGCCTCTTTTCTTTATTGTCTTCTTCTGAGAATTGGACTCCACGTTGTTTTTCGTTCTCTTGTTCTCTTCTCTATCAAGTCAATATCAGACGTCAACCTCCCCCACCCAACGAGACACACTGTACATACGAGTTTTCTTGTTCTTTTATTCCTGGTTGTTCTGCACGATGCTGCTAGCTGATCTGTTCTGTAGACTTCTTCGTTCCCACACTTTCGCCCAGCTACAGGTGCTAGCCGGAGAAGTCGAACGAGTTCTTTCGCTCTCTGTAGTACTCGTCGTAGTCGTCCAGAAAGTCGGCCTGAGGTGGTGGTGGCGTGGCCACTGCGACCGTCGACGCTGGCGATTCGACGCCAATGGTCACGACCTGCTTCTTCTGGACCGCGAGTTGCTTCGCCTGCTTCTTCTTCGTGTCCTTGTCGACCATCTGGGCGATCACACTAACCATTTCACTATCTGCAAAGTTGCAAGGGTAACAGTGTTAGGACCCCACCATTTTAACACCAGTTCAACACGATTCCATCACTTGCGTACCTAATGGAGCGGCGGAGGCCTTGAGCGCGATCTCAATCAGCGCTGGGTGGTGCTTCTCTTCGTACTTAAACTTACACTTGAGCTCTTTGCGCTTTCGGTTTGGAAACAGCGTCGCCATCATCGAAAAGTTTGGACCGACCTGGCTGAGGCACTATACAAATAAACACACAAGAGCATCACACTGTCAGTAAATACCACACGTCATCATCAGCAGACAGTCAACTTCTTCAACTCACATAGTAAAACTGCTTCGTCTCGTCCTTCGCCCAACGCTTGCCTGGCGTGTTTGGTTGCGCATAATACCGCGCGCCGCTGCGGCGTGGCATTTGGTCGTCGTGGTCCGAGAACTCGCCGCTGCGGTGCGACACGTCGCTGATCTTCACGGTCGACTCTAAAATCACCATCTTGCCGTCAATGATCTCCACCTGTGGCGTGACGATCGAGCCGCCGAAAGCAGCAGACTCGGACGACACGGAGAACGAACGCACGCGGTTGAGAGCGTGCGAATTGATCAGGTTCGAGCCACCATTTCCGTTGCCGCTGCCACCATTGTTGGCTGGATTGTCAGCGTTCACTTCCTGCTCGTGGCGGTTGACGCGCTTGCCCTTTGGAACAGTGAGAGCGAGTTCCCCCATCGTCATCTGAGAAGGCTCTTTCTTCAGCAACTCGTCCACCTTGGCGCGGGAGGACTTTCTGGTCATCGATGTGATAGACGACGACGAGTTGCTGCGCTTGCGTCGGGTCGGAGGAGTCGATCGTTCCTTCTTCAGAGTCAGCGCACGGGAGCTGCTTCCGCCCACCGAAGTGCCATCTTCGTTCTCTTCGTCCTCTTCCTGCTGCTTCAGCACCGACTTGGCCCACAACGTCGCTCTTTCACGAGCTGGAACATAAATCTTTGCGTTTTCTTCTGGGAGTTCTAATTCATTCGGATCCACGTCTTCGTCCTTGTCGTCGTCGTTTTCCTCCTGGGAATCCGTCACATCTCTATAACTGCCTTCCTTCTTGACATGGCGGCGGAGCTACATACAAACAGAAAATTGGTCGGATAGACAGAGAGTTAATAAGCAATTCATTGAGACAAACACACAGAACAACATCAAACAAACGACATACCGAGCGTCGCGCAACTTTGGCAGGCGCAGCGCCAATGACAGCGTCGCCGTCAGTCGAGTCTGGGCTACGGCGCTTGCTCGTCTTTCTTGGTGACGCCGCAACAGCCTTCTTCGTCTTCTTCTGCTTCAGCGCATCGTCTTTCTCGATCACAGCAGGGGCGTCCGCAGACACAGGAGCAGGCGACACTGGGTTGGCGAGGGAGATAGCAGGCATGCTCTGCATGCGAGAGTTGGCCTGCGCAGCGCGGCGTGGCGACTGGTGAGGCTTGATGTCCAACTTCCGCACAATTCTCTTGGCAACCTGGTTATCCTGGGTAACGATTGGAGGCGGGAGCAGCGTCGTCGTCGCACGCGGGCCGAGCACTGGACTCGCCTGGTGGTGGTGGTGCAGGTGGCCACTGCGCACCTCCGATGATCCGCGATACACTGGTCCAGCCGACGTGATCTTGGCGAGTCGCTCCACACGGTTCGCTCGTTGTTCCTGACACATTGAAGAAACCAGTGAGTGACGAGATAATCTCAAGAAAAAATACAAATGGTCACGAGATAAGTATCCAAGTCGTTCCGTACCGAGGCTCGTTGCACTGGGAGGATTGGCGAGCGAACGCCAGACTGCGGTGGCTTCCCAGCTGAGCCTGGACGAGACGCAAGCGATCCGCCTGGAGCGATGCCACCCGCGCGAGGAGTATTCTGCGACGATGGAGTACTCGCAGGCGCAGGAGCAGCAGCAGCGACGACAGGAACTGGCACAGCTGGTTCGCGCGGAGCCACGACCGTTTGGATCGGGATCACTGGCGGGATCGCTGGCTGCGGCTCTCTCTCCGGCTGGCTGTTGGTGGACCCAGGAACGTTCTCTTCGTCGTCATTCTATTAGACGGATGAAAAAGGGATACGTATGTGAGCGTACCACAATAATACTTACGTTCGGAGCCATAATGCGTTTGTAGAAGACAAGGTTACCGACTTACCTCTGGCGTCACAGGCACAGCGGCGTCTTGGCTTTCACTCGACGCGACAGGCGACGCGCGTTTCGTGCGGTCCGCTGTAAAAGAAGTCGACAATAACAGAGCAGAATGCATCATAAGCACGCAGGTGAATATTAGCAACAGATCGCAAGTGGTCTGGCAATATCACATCACACACACACATACACCGTCATGAACACACATCTCAAATCAACCCATCGCCACATTGCGATCGACCAACGGCGAAAGCACACACACACACCATACATTGCCACACACACAGGTACATACACGTACAAGACAGACTCATACGAACAACGCCAACATAGGTACATTAATACACACACACACACACTAGCACATGTAACACCACCAACATTCACTCTCGCTCGCTCGTTCGTTCTTTACCGTTCGATGGCTTGGCGCGTGGCGCGATCGGCAGGCGCGTGGGCTTGCGGCCTTTGTTCTTGAGCAGCAGCGGCACACGGGACGCCATCACTCAATTCTCACTCTCACTCTTCACGCTCGATTCGCTTCTGTCACACTTCCGATGCACGCAGATAGAAGAGATCTATGGAAAGAACTGGCCCGACTTGCTGCAGTTGACGGTCACACACGCCTCTCTGTTTGGACTGGTCTTTGACGCTGGTGCTGATGACAGAGGACCGCAAGAACACTGCGTACTGTGCTGGCTGATGCTGATCGAGCGGTGGACCGACGGACGGGCGGGCGTTAGACTCGTCGAAAGAAGAGGCGTCGAGCGCGCGCGTGGCTGCTTTGCCGTTGTTATTCTGGACTTGCCTTTTGGCGCCTCGCTGTGGCGGTCCGCCTGGCGACCGCGATGAATCATTGATTCCGCGCGGCATAAAATGCGGCGGGGTGATTGGATGAAAAGGAGATTTTGGGAGGATGTGATTGGGCAGAAAATGGAGAATAGAAACTCCCTTTATATAATGGGCGAATTTGCTGATTGCATAATGGAAGGAAGTCAACTGAGGAGCCTTTATAAATCCTAAAGAGGTTGTTATAGTTGGTTACAAATTTAAAGTTAAATAGGGAAAAATGCAGTTTATCCCAACCAGAATTTTTCATTGCAAGTTATCGACCAATGACAGAGAAGGGTTCAAGTCAAATGTAGAATGATTAGAATTGAGTATCGAGTTGTAGTAGTAGAATTCCGTTTTTCTATTTCAATGGATTTGGAGGATCCGAGCCTCACGAAGTCGACAAACCTCAAAATTTAGAATCAGATGCTTTACTTTGGGTCTCGCGTGTCTGAATCCATGTTCGGACTGGAATCAGGATCCTTGGACAAGGCCAATCTTTGGAGATCACTTCCTCTCGTCTTGATGAAATGAAGCGACTTCCTCACGAAAGCCAGTTAGTTGATCTTTCCGAAGGATTGATTGGGCAGTTTGTGAATGCGCGGCCCGTCCAACCGTCTACATGCTCCCAGTACCTTTGTACCTCGAGAGTTACGCAACTGGACAATGTGCCTCGCATGCTCGTTTAGTTTGTCGACATTGGAGTACCTCACTCTTGAACTATCTTCCTCCCAGTTACGATGGCGGCAACAACTCCAGTAGAAAAGCCTAAAGTGGGCGAGGTTCGACACGCCGAGGGCACCGTCACTTTCCCGGCACGAGGTTCAACGCCGTTTCGTACAAGATCACGACGGGAGGGGAGAACGTGAGCTTCTGGCTTGAGGACCGGAAGAGCAAACACCAATGGTAATAAGGTCTAGAATTTGTTTGCCAACTCCAGCTCACTGTAACAATCGACCTCACATTACAAATTCAACTAATTTGCGATTAGGAAGTCTGGGACGCTCAAGATCGCGAACATTGTGAGCTCGACCGCTACTATTGCCGGCTTCGAGATGGCAGATTACATTTCGGTACGTGTATCATGCAATGTGTGGGCTCTACATGTTTACTCTGCAACCATCTGTGGTATCTAAACTACTTCTGGACCTTCTCGCGTTGCATACAGTGTTTTACGGAATGTCTTCGAGCTCCTGAGGCACTTACCAATTGGAGAACTGAGCTGCTCGACTCGACGAGCGATTCATCGAGCGAGTCGGAGTATATGCCACCGAGCGGCTCGGAAACTGATGATGCTGCTGCTTCAAGTGAGCCAGAGTAAATCCCATGGAACGACTGCAAGCGGGACTTCTTCTAGGAAGAAGAACATGACGGTGCGTGGTGCTTGGAGTTTTCTCTCACACTGAAGCTGCTGCATCTGGTCTCGAGCCCCACGTATCGGATCGCGATGGAGCAACTCGAAGTGAAGGAAACCGACAGACTCGCTGCGACGATCCGAGACCAGGACGAAATGCTCCAGCGACTGGGCGAGAAGCTAGCGAGAGCAACGAAGCGTATCAAGACGCTCGAGAAGTCGAAATCCGTGTTCTTGATGGTGGATTCTGCCAAGAAAGCTGCTCCGACGGAGGTGCTCTCGTGGAAACAAGCTGGGAATAAGCACTTTGTCGTCAAAGATGGCACCATTAAGTTCAAGGTGGGGGCTCGTATGCTGTCCACTTGAATGTGGTCCACTACAACAGCGGGGCGACCAGAAACTCTGTGTGCACACTGAAACTTGATGGTGTGTGTGTTCTAAATTCTCTCGGACGCGACTGCAACGCAGCAACAGGGGTGAATTTGAGCGAGACCTGCCTGCTGGCTGCAAAAGCTGACCAAGAGCTGAGCGTCACGAACACCAGCGATGGCGCTATTGAGGAGGACGCGACGTTGTCGATCCACTTGGTTTAGGAAGAGTCACGTGTAGTTGCTGAGTTCGCTTGTGTCTGGTATTTCTCTTAGGTATCTACCTTTCAGTAGTATTCCATTGTAAGTTAGGAGCAGGTTTCTCAACCGGGTTCTCCAATGCACATTTTCTAGTATTTATGATTGCTACACCTCAGAATATTTACACTGTTAGAGTGGGTTTCAAACGTAGTGACCGACTGTTTGGATGGATCCAGGTAATCCGTTCGCTCCGAGTGTGCGATCTAAGAATTGGTCTTGCATGAGGGCGTCGAATACTCGGTCCACCAGCTAGGTGAAGATTCTTGAAGGAGCACGTGTCCAGCAAGCAAGCCTTTGCTCAATTTACGGTACAATTGCAATTTGCGGTGTTTGAAAAACCACACGTATCTATCTGAAATATAGGAAATTCAACGGAGGTGTCCTAAAATAAGAGCAACAGTCAGATCATCACCTTCATGAAATCCACTAAATACAAGAGAACTCTTGCTTGACTGACGGAACGGGTCAGATTTCGTGCCAACACTACCCACCTATCCACCGACTCGTCTCGCGTGGTGGCTAGTGACACCCGCCGAGCGCAAGGCAAGGAAGGTACCAACTATAAGTCAAGGTGCCCACTACGAAGTTTCTAACCTAAGCTCCAGGGGAGCCCTCCCTTCCCCTCTATCTATCAACCCAAGTTCCTCATTTTAGTATGACACTGAGCACCTGCGCAGTTACGCTGTTAAAGAAAGCTTCACTGGGTTTGAGAAAGCAATAAGCTTTATTTTGAAACCTGAGAAGAATGATGATATCAAGAAAATAGCACAGGGTTGGCTCACTTCTTACACCTCCACGATGGGCAGCATCAGCAACTCCACCCAAGAACGACGACTCTCGGGACACGCACTTGGAGGGCAACGTGACGTTCCCATCGCGAGACTCGACGCTGTCCCGGTACAAGTTGACCGACCATACTTGGGGAAAGCGTGACCGTCTGGCTTGAAGACCGTAAGAGCAAGCAGCAATGCTAAGCCTCTCTTTTCACGAATGCTGTCAGTGGCGACAAGAAGTCTCATCCTTCGCTAGCTGACGATTGGAACGCTGCGCTTCATACAGGGAATTTGACACGCTCAAGATCTCGGACATCGTATCGAATGCAACGCTCCCAGGGGTCAAGATGATGGAGTACCCTCAGGTATGTAGTGTTGTGGCGCTATTACTGTGTTGACGATGATTAACCTACTGCAGATAGCCTCGAGTTCGATGCGAGTCTTACATCTGTGAACTGATTCTATTTGCACCGAATGACTAAGCTGCAGTACTTTGCGAGATGCCTGGAAGCCGAGCCCTGTGATGCCTCGAACGATTGCCAGCGGGATTTCTTGCCTCGCAAAGACGACGACGACTGGTGCCTCCTGTTCTCCTTTGCGTTGCGGCTCTTCGATGTGCTCTCAAGTCCCAAATATCACATCCCGATGAAGCCCGTCCAAATGAAGGACACGGTCGTGTTCGCTGCGAAGATCCGAGACCAAGAAGAGGAGCTCCAGCGAAGAAGCGCATCGAGACGTTGGAGAAAGCGACACCCGTGACTTTGGTCCTGGAGTCTGCCAGTACAGCCGCTCCCAATAGGATGCCTTTGCACGAATCCTACGACTCCTTCGATTGATGGCAGTGACGTTTTGGCTCCAGTGAGTGGTACATGTGGTCTCTGAAAGCGGGTCAAATGGGAGGTGCCTCAAACTTTGGTGTCAGAGACATCGAAGAAAGTGTGGCCTTGTCATTCGTTTGATCTAGTAAGAGAGGCGGAAAGAATTGGGTGGATAGTTTGTCGTTTGAGTTGCATTTGTTGTTGAATACCAGCCTTGGTTATGCTTTCGGAAGCGAGTTCGTTCTACTCCATCCGTGAATGACTTTGGCGACAACGACTGACTGGTAACTCCACAGTATGTTATCTAGTCATCTTTTTTACAATGAACAAGTCAAGCAATTTGTAGCACAGACACCAGTTTGAGCTTTTAAACTTTTTATGAGCGCATCCTATTCAATGTTACAGAGCTGTACGTAATCCACTGGAACTTGGAGGTGGTTCGTTTCGACAAAACGATCTAGAGCGTGCGCCAAACTTCGTCATCAGTATGCGGTCTGTACTCAACGTTGTCAAGGAGTCGAGGAGGACGGTGGGAAGGATGCAGCATAGAGTGAAATTTTCGTACTCGGAGTGGAGGTTGGCGAGGCGCCATCATCGCGAAATTCCAGTGAGGGAGACATCGATGAATGCTTCATTCATCTGGTGTAAGACGCAACCTTTGACATAGCACGGCTCGTATATGCTCACGCGTTTTCAAGTATGTACTGCCAGCCGACCTTCGCAAAGAGGCAGCTGGAGTTCTTGTCAAAGAACGCTAGTCTATTCCGAATTTCGCGCCGCCACCACGAGTACACACACAGTGCAGGATACTCATTGGTCGCACTCTACCTTTCAATTCATGTCCAAGCTCTCTAGAACGATTGAAATAGGAGCACCCAACACCATTCAACATCAACATCTAGCGAAGGCGATTGCTGAAAGTGTCCCTCTTGGGTGGTCACATCGTAATGTGCGCAGGTCAGCAAAAAAACTCGGCTCCTTCTGCTTTTCAGCCAATCAAAAACGACCGAGTTGACATATTAGCGAGCAATCACTCGACCATGGTCCGATGACGAACCAACCGCGTCTGGTGACTTGCGGTCAGCAGTTGTCCACTGGACCGCAAAGCGTCCCATCAGATCCGAATCCGAATACTTGGGCAGCCGTCATCTCCCGTACACATCCGTTTATGCCATGTCGGACTTGCTCCTCGTTCAAGCAACTCCGAAAGGAACTGACTGTGAAGCACGCGTTTTCAATCTGGTCCTCGCCCCTCTCTGACTCTCATTCATTCCCCAACTTTCCGCCAGCTAGAGAAAGCGACAGCCTAGCTTGGGTAAAGTCGACAGCGTCCACCCCACAGCACTCCCGCGACTAGCAAATCACGGGCCAACGATGAACATCCTCAAGATCTGTGCTGCCGCTCTCATCGCCTCACTCGGCCTCGGCGCGTCCAACGTCCAAGCTGCTCCATGCAACACCGACAAGACCCTGACCGCCAACAAGGCGCTAGTCGTGAACGCGCTCGACGCGTTCTTCAACAAACGCAATGTGTCTGCCGTTGACGAGTACATTGGCGCCAAGTACTTGCAGCATAACCCAGCTGTGCCCGACAGCGCCGAGGACCTGAAGGCGTTCATCGGCATGCTCGTGGAAGGAAGCAAGTTCGAGTTCGGTACCCAGGCTGCTGAGGATGACCTGGTCTGGACCCATGGCCGCTACACCGGTATCCCAGGTCGCAACGTCCAGGTCATCGTCGATGTGTTCCGCGTGAAGGATGGCAAGCTCGTGGAGCACTGGGACATCGCACAGGACGAAGCTGTCCCGACCGTTAGCGGACGTCCAATGTTCCCAATCGAATCGTCTATCCCAGTGCCGGGTACCAAGGGCTGCAGCGACAACGCTCCATGTTAGTCTGCGGAAGAGCTCAACGCCAACAAGAAGCTTGCGGCCGACGCTCTCGACGCGTTCTTCAACCAGCGTAACACCTCCGCTGTCGACATGTACATCAGCGCCGAGTACTTGCAGCACAACCCGACCGCGGCGGATGGCTCTGATGCACTGAAGCGTCTCGTGAGCAATCTTCCTCCTGGCTTGAAGTTCGAACTCGGCGCTCAAGTCGCTGAAGACGACCTTGTTTGGACGCAGCGACGCGGCGTCGTTAACAACAGCAGCACGATCTTCATCGACATCTTCCGCGTCAAAGACAGCAAGTTCGTGGAGCACTGGGACATCCAACAGAAAGAAGTGCAAACTACCAGCAGACGCCCAATGTTCCCAATCACGCCTTAATCGCCAGCGTGGTGACTTGTATATAACCAGCCTCCCTTCACGTATGAGTAGGCACATTCAGCGGGCAAGACTTGTAACCTTGTAAGCAGCTCGAAGTATCTTCTCTAAATCAACAGTTGGGAATGGAAATCTATGTTCTAGGATTGCGCATCCTTTCACGTATGATAACGCCCACCAGACCAACTTTTTTTTTGGTGGCAGCCTAGTACGTTACAATTGGAGTTTCTAGCTGCAAGTATTTTCTACTCTCATCGGGGGCTTCCCCGCACCCCCGACAAGCTCAAGGAGCTCGCGGACTTGGGTGTGCAGACACTCCGCGAAAGACTTCAACGATGCAACGTGGGTCATCGTGGCCACTGAAAGCGTCGACCGCGCACTGCTAGTCGATAGCGACGACATCTTTGGTCAAGGCATCCAGGTCCGCGAGCCCCTTGAGCTTGTCTGGATTTAGTGATCCGGCAACGATGCGGGTTTGCTTGACATTGAACGTGTTGGCGAAGTGGAGGGCGGCGGGTTTATGAGGTTACCCAAGGCACAGGCGACGAGAAGACGTGAGTCGTTGGCGATAAATGGTATCTATATGGTGGGCAGTGGTGGTAATGATGTGTTGGTAATGTGGATACTACTTCGAAATGGTACTTAAGTGTGAAGGGAAATGATGAGGGGTCCCGAAACTGATGTTGAAGGTGAATGCAGACACTAACGAAGAGGGCAAAAAGAGAACATCTCGCCACAAGGAGTCAAGTTAGGATGAAATGACATGATGATTGTCGTTAAAGGCCAAGCACTGGGACTTCATCTCTTCATCACACGCTGCTGCTGCCTTGTTTCTTTTGTTCGTACTACGCTGGTACGGTCCTCGCAAGAGTATTGAGCGGCTGCTGGGCGTCTGCGCTGCCGACACCTCTTTCTGTGAGATGTTCCAGCGCTCGACAAACTTGCCGTCCTTAACACGGAATATGTCGACAATCGCCACTATAGGGAGACCCGGGATGCCGTGTAGCGACTGTGGCTCCACACCAGGTCGTCCGCAGCAGCCTGCGTACCGAGCTCAAACTTACTGCTTGCGTCGAATGTGCGGATGAGCGCCTTGAGATCTTCATCACCATCCGGAACACCCGGGTTGTGCTGAAGGTACTCGGCACCGACGTACTCGTCAACAGCAGATACGTTGCGCTGGTTGAATTGCGCGTCGAGCGCTTTCGTACCAAGCACCTTGTTGGCGTCCAGCGTTGCGTTGGCAACGCACGGGGCAGACTGGATAGTCGACACGGCGAGGTAGAGCGAGGCAGCAAGGGCAGCGGCGCAGACTTTAAAGACGTTCATCTTGGTTCTTGGTCTACTTTGTAGCTTGGTGGCGTGAGTTTGGAACTTATAATACTACGTCGAGTACACACGTCTAGTAGGTCTTGTGGGCTGCTTTCTCTAGTTGGAAGGAAGTTGCGGAAAGGAAGAGAGATTGAAGCACTGCGATCGGGCTCGCTCTGGGCCAGGATGCACACAGGGTCGTCCCTGCCCTGGGGACACAGCGGCGAAGGAGACACCCTGATGCTGTGAAGCCGAGCGGCGATAAGCCAATCGCTTCTTATGAAGATCAAAATGAGAGGCGAAGCAGACCCTGCGCGACAGGTCGCAAGCCTTCAACTTCACACGCGAGCTGAGTGCGAAGACGGATAAGTTGCTCACCATGAGCCAAGTACTATGATATACTGTCTCATGCTGACTAGATTACCAAGCAAGAAGAAAAGTTAAATACTCTGAGGAGATCCACATGAGCGAGGGCTTCAAGATGGGGGTGAAAACAGCACACATTGCAGCAACCGAACCCCCAAAGTCTCGACAATCGTAATCATACTCGGCATTTTGGAGTGGAAGCACACTTGTGCGTTGAAGTAGATTCTGTAGAGAAAACTACATCCAATACTTTGGCTCGGAGGCGTTGGCGCATCTGAAACATCTATGGTTGACTGTTAATGGGAGTGCTCTACACAAAATATTTATCAGTCGTTGCTGTGCCCGCTTTTCGCAAACCTGGTGGTCGCTTCGGCGCAATAGTTCAGTGCACGCTTTCAGTACACATTGCACAGTTCTGTATTCCATTTTGGCCACCACCGAGACTACCTCTCTTTCTTCACTATTGATTCGCTGCAGCTGGCAAAGGACGCTCTTGGCTGTTTGTGAATCGCAAAATCGATGATTGCGGCACCGAGTGACGTGGTGAATGTGACGCATTTGATCGGCCGAAGCGGAACTCCTCTGTTCATCATCATTAGAGGACAATTTCTTGTGGAAAACTCAAATTGTGTCCATATGAGGAGGACATCCCTCCTGGTTATGCGAAGTGGTTGTTGTCCATGATTATTCAATTGACACAACATAAAGACAAACTTATGCAGTTCTCTTTACAACCAATCAACATTGCCAATCGCATCTGCCAAATACTTCGCAATATGCAAAGTAAAAATCTAGATCACTCCTTAGTTGATGTGCACGCGGCGCACGCGGCGGCCGCCGGCGTTCATCGCTGTGCGCGAGTGCACAAGCGAGATGTTGTCCGAGATGATGAACTCGCCCTTGACCCACTGATGCGTGTAGCAGAACTGCGGGTCGTAGAGCTTGGGCAGCAGGAAGTCGCGCACCCAGT